>CABHPQ010156480.1:0-42107 GCA_902168405.1 Peromyscus aztecus | reverse complement strand
AACATAACTGTGGGCTCATGCATTTGGTATTTTTTAATTTTTGGGATACTGTGACTTAGCATAGCCATCAAAGCATGAAGAACAACTTATCATGTAGCTCAATTTTTAATTAAAGAGTCATTGACCCACATATAAACCCCTTATAACATACTTTTTATGCTTACTGGACATACAACTCAAATCAATACTAAACTATCCAAGTCAAACCCCCCTTTCCCCCTAGAAATTATTTCAATTTAAATATTTTTAAATACAAATAGCTTTAATAGTACAGTGAAAACAGTATTTGGTACAATGATAGTGGTGCTGTTTAAGATAAAGACATAAGGGCATTAACATTGGTTGTAAAATAGAAATCAATATAGTAGCAAATGACACATGAGAAGAGGAAACTTTGAAAGAGAAGGATGTGCATAGAAACCTATCTCATTAGACTGCTGTCACTGGAGATAACCATGTGTGCTAAACAACAGAAACAAAATCGGGAAAAAGAGAGACCTGGATGAAAAAGAAAATTTATACTATAGGAAATAGACTCTGTGCTGGTTAATTTAGAGCAATTTGATATAAACTGGAGTCATCTGGGAAAAAGGACTATCAACTGGGGAATTTCCTTCATTTGAATTGGCTATGGGATATTTTCTTGATTAATGCATGATGTGGGAGAGCCTATTCAACTGTAGGTGGTACTAACCCTGGGCAGGTGGTTCTGGATTTGGGGCTCATTTTATTGCATTTGTTCCAATGAGATGGATCCTAGTTTTTTATTTAAAAATTTTCATTAATTAATTAATAGATTAATTTTTTTCTCAGCCCATCACAGTTTCCCCTCCCTCTTCTCTTCCCAGTCCCTCCCACAACCTCCCTCCATCCACTCCTTCTCCATTCCCTTTAGGAAAGTATAGCCCTTCCTTTATATCAGCCAGCCATGGCATATCAGGTTGCAGTAAGACTAGGAACCTCCTTTACTATTAAGGCTGGATGAGGCAACACTGTAGGAGGAAAGGGCCCCCACAACAGGCAACAGAGACAGCCGCTGCTCCCTCAGTTAGGAGTCCCACAAGAAGAAAAGCTGCACACCTGCAACATATGTGAAGGGGCTTAGGCCAGTCCCCTGCAAGTTCTCTGGTTGGTGGTTCAGTCTTTGTGAGCTCCTATGATCCCAGATTATTTGATTCTTTGAGGGTTTTTTTTTTTTTGGTGTGTGTGTGTGTGTGTGTGTGTGTGTGTGTGTGTGTGTGTGTGTGGTGTCCTTGGTCCCCCTGGCTCCCATAATCCTTTCTACCCCTCTTCCAGAAGATTCCCTGAGGTCCACTTAATGTTTGGCTGAGTCTCTGCATCTGTTTCTTTCAGTTGCTGGGTGAAGCCTCTCTGATGACATTTGGGATAGGCAGGGATCTATGAATATAGTAGAATATTATTAGGAATTGTTTCATTGACTTTTTTTTCTTTTTTGCCAGTCATGTTGGTTCTATCCTAGGTCTTTGGGCTGTCCAGCCTCTGGGTCCTGGCCCTCCACAGGCTGTGTCAGGGTGGACTCCCTCTCCTAGTATAGGTCTCAAGCTGGACCAGTCATTGATTTTCAGTTTCAGTTTTCATGGGGTTGCATTTATTAATTTTTGTTCTTAGTGCCTGAAATACTGGTGTTCTATATGAGATCTTGTAGTTTTCTTATGTAGCACGTGTTGCTATGAACTTTTCTCTTAGCCCCACTTTCATAAGTTGGGTATGTGGTGCATTCATTTTTATTGAAACTTAGGAAGTCTTTGATTTCTTTCTTTATCCCTGGACCCAGTGTTGTTTCTGTATGAGGTTGGTCAGTTTCTATGAGTTTGTAGCTTTTCTGTTGTTTCTGTTGTTGTTTAAATTCAGCTTTAATCTATTGTGTTCTAATAGAATGCAGGCTGTTCAATTTTCTTCTATCTGTTGAAACTTGTTTTGTGTCTGAGCATGTTTTTGATTTTGGAGAAAGTTCATGAGGTGCTGAGAAGATGTACATTGTTGTGCTTTGGTGAAATATTCTGTAGATATCTGTTAGATCCATTTGAATCATAAAGTCTGTTAGCTCCATTATTTCTTTTTTAGTTTTTGTTGGATGACCTGTCCGTTGGTGAGAGTAGGGTACTGAAGTCTCCCACAATTAATGTGTGAGGTTCAGTGTGCGATTTAAGCTTTAATAATATTTCTTTTGCAAATGTGGGGACATATTAGTATCTATGAAGCATAGATATTAATAATTACAATGTCCTCTTGGTGGACTGTTCCTTTGATGATTACGAAATGTAATTCTCCATCTCCTTTGATTAATTTTGGTTGAAAGTCTATTTTGTAAGATATTAGAATGGCTATACCAGTTTGCTTCTTAGGTCCATTTGCTTGGAAAATCTTTTTCCAACCATTTACTCTGAGGTAATGTCTATCTTTGGTGTTGAGGTGTGTTTTTTTTATTGAGAGATATTAATGACCAATCATTGTTTTTTCCTATTATCGTGTTGTTTTTGGTGGTGATGATGGTTGTAAGTGTGTGCCTGTGTGTGTGTGTGTGTGTGTGTGTGTGTGTGTGTGTGTTTTCCTTCTTTGGGTTTTTCTGGTGTGAAGTTATTTTTTGCCTGTGTTTTCATGGGTGTAATTAACCTCCTAGGGCTTGAGTTTTCCATCTAGTGCTTTCTGTAGGGCTGGATTTGTGGATAGATATTATTTAAATTTGACTTTGTCATGAAATATCTTATTTTCTCCATTTATGGTGATTGAAAGTTTTGCTGGGTATAGCAGTCTGGGCCAGCATATGTGATCTCTTAGAGTCTGAAATACTTCTGTCCAGGCGCTTCTGCCTTTCAGAGTCTCCATTTTGAAGTCAGGTTTAATTATAATAGGTCTGCCTCTATACTTTGCCTTTTTCCCTTGAAACTTTTAATATTCTTTCTTTAATCTGTATATCTAGTGTTTTGTTTATCATGTGACATGCAGACTTCTTTTTCTGGCCCAATCTATTTGGTGTTCTGTAAGCTTCTTGAATCTTTATAGGCAAGTCCTTCTTTAGGTTAGAAAAGTTTTCTTCTATGATTTTGTTGAATATATTTTCTGGGCCTTTTGCTGAAAATCTTTTTCTTCTTCTAATCCTATTATTCTTAGATTTGGTCTTTTCATAGTATCTCATATTTCCTGGATGTTTTATGCCAGGAACTTCTTAGATTTAACATTTATCTGATGGATGAATCTATTTCTTCAGTAGTATTTTCAAAGCCTGAGATTCTCTCTTCCATCTCTTGTATTCTATTGGTGATACTTGCATCTCTAGTTCCCGTTCGCTTACCCAGGTTTTTCATTTCCAGAGTTCCTGCCGTCTTTGTTTTTTGTTTTGATTGCTTCTGTTTCCATTTTCAGATCTTGTTCAGTTTCTTTCACCTGTTTGTTTTTTTCTTGGCTTTCTTGGCATTTTTAAGGGATTTACTAATTTCTTATAATTTTTTTTGTCCTTTCCTCAATTTCTTTAAGGGATTTTTCATTTCCTCTTCAAAGACCTCTGTCACCTTCATAAAGTTGGTTTTAAGGTCATTTTCTTGTGTTTTACTGCATTGGATTGTTCAGGTCTTACTGTCATAGGATATACTGCCCTTTCTGTTGTTGATGGGGTTCTTACACTGGTGTTTAGGCATCTGGTTTGGGGGTGTTTATAGGTCTGGATGTTGGTTTCTTTGTTGGATGGGTGTTTCCTTCCTTGGTTTCTGTTTCCTCTCTCGTCTTCTGACCTAAGTGTCCAGGAGTTCTGATGACTAGCAAATATTCAGGTTCAGTAGAGTGTCTCTAGTGAACTTTTGTGGTCTGCAAGACCGCTGAAGTTTTGGGTGCCGATGTTGCCTCTGATGTTCTGAGTTCCTGTGCAGCCTCTGGGGTTCTGGGTACCTGCTTGGTTTCTGGGATACTTAGTAAGCTATGGCCTCAATTGCAACAGAAGTTTTCTGCCAAGTTTGTGGGTTAGGATATTGAGCTCAGGAGAGGGGATGCTGTTGGAGGCTGTTGTGCCAGCTTTAGGGAGTGTTATATAAACAGAAGCTTCTGTCCTGCCAGCAACTCCCAAATACCCAGCAGTCACTTTCCAAATAATTGACTCCGAAGCTTAATATTACATATAAATAATCAGCTGGTAGCTCAGGCTTGTTACTAACTAGTTCTTACACCTAAATTAACTCATAATTCTTATCTGTGTTTAGCCATGTGGCTTGGTACCTTTTCTCAGTATGGTATTCTCATCTTGCTCCCTCTGCATCTGAATGGCAACTCCTGACTCTGCAATTCCTCTTCCCAGCATTCTTAGTGTGGTTGCCCTGCCTATACTTCCTGCCTGGCTATTGGCAAATTATCATTTTGTTAGACCAATTTGAGTGACAAATCTTTACAGTATAGAAGAGGATTATTCCATAGCAATTTTAGTTGTTTGTGGGTGATGGATGTCCCTGAATCCTTGGAGCCCTAGCTGTGAACTTTCCTCCACTAAAGCAGAAGTCTTCTGCCTAAGTTGTTTTCCAGAATATGGAGCTCAGCAGAGGGGGTACAGTCTGGGGTTGTTGGGTGGGGCCTAGGGGTGTTATCAATATCTCACCTGGGGTTTCTAGGACTAACCTGGCCTCCAGTAAAGCAGCTGGAAGTTTGGGCCAGAATATGGAGGGGGGTGGTGGGGGTGGGGGTGGTGGGGGTGGTGGGGGGTGGTGTGAGAGAGATATTCTTAAGAGAATTCCTCAGGTTATTTTTCCTGGAATTATATTTCAGATCCACTGAAATTCATCAGAAATATCATGTCTCAATTGTGCCTCCCTGTAATAAGAATGATTCATTAAATCTAATAGATAAAATTCCTGGAGCAGCTATTTTTGACCTATGTTATAGGTTTTAACCCTGTACTTACTCTTAGTTCTAGACTATAAAGCTTATTAGGGTAAGAACTCAGTGACCCATTTCTTTTCTTCCACTTTCACAATGCCTCTCTCAATGGAGGGTATACTTTAATTCTGAAGTCTACTTTGTTCTGGTCTATCTTCAACTTACATACTTAATTCTGCAGTAGCCATTTTCCAATAATATCACAGTCTAAAGTACCTAGATTGAGACTTTAACACAAACTTTGGGGAGATACAATATGACCTTTAACCAAAATCATTTATACTTATACTTTGGAGACATGGCTACCAAAAAATGACATGAAATGAAGGAGGGTACTGTTGTGTGGATATGCTAATTCTAGAAAGGGGGGATATGCTTAGATATAGATATAGATATAAAGATATCAGAATTTTTTAGGTCCAAATATTGGTCACAGCACTGTAGAGTATAGCATGTTCCACTGTGGTTTGAATATGAAATGTCCCCCATGGCCTGATGTGTTGAAGCTTGGTCAACAGAGTGGAGCAGGGTTTTGGAAAGTAGTGGAAACTAGGCAATAACTACCTGGAGGAAGTAGGTCACAAGAGGAGTTGGATAACCAATTGGTGGGTTCTTCCCTAGCACAGATGCTACACTCATGATGCCTTGTCATATTGGCCACCTAAATAAGATTTGAACAATGAGGATATTGACAGACATGCTATGGAAGAGAGAAATCTACATGAAATATGTGTGGCTTCTATCCTACATTGAGAGCTACAGGCAACTAAGAGATGCTGAAAGTAGGTGAATTACCCTTCACTAAGTAATACTGAGTTTTTCCATAATACATCCCTGTCCAGTTGCTCAACTTAAACTTCACACTCATCCTCCTCAGCTTTGTTCAGCTACAACAAAGTACAAATGTTTTTTTTTTTATAGATTCTGCTTTGTGTTTGCACATCTGGATCAAGGCTGAAATTTTCTTTCTGTCTGAAGTCCCATATCCTCAAGCCTATCTCTCCAAGAAAAATCCTGTTGATCTTAAAGATCAAGGTCCAGTTTGACTGCCCAAGTATTCCCTGTCCTTTTGCACAGTGTGGAATGTAGGGGTCCTTCCCTCGTTTGCCTTTACAGGACTATTTATCCACTGAGGTTGCACTGCTGACAGAGCTACCATAGAAATCAGAGCCAAAGTATTACTATTTTTGTAGTGAAAATGATTTGCAATAATAACAATTATCAGTAATATAAAATTTTCTAGTGACATTCAGTATTTTCTACTGCATCATATATTAATCAGCTGTGATGTTAAGGCAAAGTTGTATAGAGAGCCAGGGCCTAGACTAGTGGTCCGTGATACCCAGTACTTGTTTGTGGGAGGCCCTGCATTTACATTTGTTCTTTAAGGATTCACCAGGAAAGAGAGACTGCCACAAGCACGTGTCCTCCAGGAAAATCCTATCTTTTTATGCTACATCCCATCATCGTTTGCCATATAATCAATCAACAAACTGAAACCCCTTGGAAAAATCTGCTCCTTGGCTTGTTTTTGTATTTCCTGTAAACTGGGAATTGTTGTCAGCATTTGTAAAGAATTGTAAATACCACCACGCACAGAGGAAAAATGGACAACTTTGTAATAGTGACTTTGTAACAGTGGCCTACAAATGCTATCTGGCCTTTTATAGAAAACATTTATCTACCTGCCTTAGATTCCCAAGTCAAACTAAGGCACAATTATTTTACTAACTAAATGTGACTAATTTCTTCTAGTTAAATCTGTCCCTTAAACAATATTCTTTCTATAGGAAATAAATCCTGAGAAAGGAACGTGGCCTGGAACGGTCCATCAGTGAACTTGCATTTTATATGTCGGGGGCCTACACAGTGACTCTTGTTCACCATTTCCAGTTGAAGGCACTTTATCTTTCACTGTATTCAGACAGTACATTTTTGTTTCCCAAATAAACACCTTTATTCTTTTTTCTACCTAGTTACTAAAATTAATTTGGGTATAAATCTTAATCCAGTGCTTAATAATATCAGTAGTACTAAATATTAGTGATTTTGTCTCAGAAAAGCTGTGGAGAAGAGAAGTAAATTCTGAGTTCTGTACTAATTGAGGCCTCTGTTAGCTTTGCTCTGATGTTAACTGTTTCCTGTTAGAGGGGGCAGGCTCTGTGTCCTACTTAACCCAAGAGAATTTTGATTTGCCTTTAAATTCTCTCACCTAAATCATCTTTATATTGACATTAAGGATGGCCTTTTGACTCATTTAAAATAGTCACTTGAAAGAAGAAACACATTAAACCTGATTTGTTTAATGATGAGGGAATAAAGCCTGACATTTTAGAGACATATTAGTTCTGAGAAAAGAGACTCTCTTAAGTGAAACATCACTAATGTGCTTCTAAAAGGTCAACAATTTATCACCTTATAGCAGGTGGATCAGAGCTACTTGATTTGTGCTAATCAATTTCTTTTTCCTCCAGTTTCCTTGTTAAAAACCTCTGCATGGAGAAATGTGCATATGGAAATGTAGGGGGGTGGCATGTGGAAACGCAAGCAAGAAAGTTTACTGTTTTGTCCTTTGTGGAGAAAGGATTAATATGTGGGCTGAGCAGAGGCCGAGCTGAATAGATAGAATGGGGTCGTATGTGGTGATAGTGCATTTTTGTCTGTTTCTATTGAATTCTTTTGCCTTCATTAGGATTAACTGAGAAAGAAACTTCTTTGCATATGCACAAGAGGGCAGAATTTTGGCAAGGAAGAAGTTAAATATAGATAGCCTAGAAAAGCTGTATTATTACTGTCATATACCCTAGGAAACTGCTGTGTACGTTTGGAGTCACTTATATCCAAGGAGTGTTTGAAGGATGGGGTAACTGGTAGAGAATTTGGAAAGGACAGTTTTTTTTAGCCATCTGCTGCTAAATCCAAGGATTCTTTGAATGAGTTAAAAACATAGCAAAGATTAGGGTTGCCTGTGAACCATGTGTGCTACCACACCAACCTTCCAAGCAACCAATACTCACTAGTGGTCTCAACTGGCACAACTCTCTTGAAATTCACAACCACTTTCTGATTGGATTTGAGGCCCATCCCCACAGAAAGTATCTACATTTGGCACTACATACCTACTCAAAAAAACCTATGGCTGGCCAGTTCGTGGGCCTAAGTGGGGGTGGGCAGTGTTACTATTGTTTTCCTAAATGGACATATTGCCAAACTACCTTCCAAATGTTATGTTTATATTTACAGGTTAGTGAAATTCTCAGCCTGAGGCAGAGGAGCTCTTTTTTTTTTTTTTTTTCAGATGGTGTCAGTTACTACAGAGACTCATACCTTATCAAAACTCTGGGAATAAATGACAGAAGATATCTCAGCACTAAATGAGGCATCTATTTCATACACACACACACACACACACACACACACACACAGACACACACAGACACACACACACACACCACAAGCACAAAACATATAAATAAAAATGAAGTCCAAAATAAACTAAAGCCAAGTAGTTGAGTGTGCCCCTGAGGGTGGCAATAGAGTGTGCAACTGCTTGTTTCTGTGAGTTCTCAGGCATAAATGCAAACTAATGAAATTCTGTAAGCAGCACTGTATACTGGCAGTGTACATTGAAAAGCTAGCCTCCACTACTCCTAACACCTTGTTTTTAGAAAGTATTGCAGCAGTGAGGGTTGTAATTGAGCACCAATCCCTGTCCAGTGGCTGATGGCAGCCATTGGAAAGCTGTCCTGGGTCATCAGCATGTTAAACCCTGCCCCTCTCGTGCTCTCCTTATACACATGCTTTCTTGCAGGGCACCAGCATGTCCGGCTGCTGTGTGTGTCATCTCTTTGTAAAGTCCTTCCACTTGCTTCTGAGATGAAGGACTGATTGAGTCTCCCCATTGGATGCTCCGTCATGCTGATACAGCACCAGCGTCAGAAGGCTGATTCAGGAAAACCCTTACTTCCCTGAGCCCTGAGGGGAGGAGTTTGATGAAGATATCCCATTTAGGACAGAGTCTTCCAAAATCTCTCACTGTCTACACGGGAACAGACAACAAAGAAACCAAAACGTTAAATGGGGGAAAGAATATGTAGGTGGGATTATTGGGTTGTGTTTCTCTCTCTCTCTCTCTCTCTCTCTCTCTCTCTCTCTCTCTCTCTCTCTCTCTCTCTCTCTCTCTGTGTGTGTGTGTGTGTGTGTGTGTGTGTGTGCATATTCAATAATGAGCCAAGAAACTCTGGAATTTTCAGAAACAGCAGAAGAGAACTAAGCTGCATGAGATGTACTCACTGGTCAGTAAAATCAGTATCTGTGAGATCTGTGAAAGAACAGTAGATAGATGGTATTGGATATATATTTGTGAAGATGTTAAAGAGGACAGTTCTTAAATGAACCACAACTCCAGTGTAGATAAGAAGTTATCTCTGCCCTATATGTTACCTTCAGTTAATATGTAACACAGAAACAACCACAGGAATCAAGAGCAAACAAAAGCACTTTCTAAGAACTTCTATACTGCTTCCTGTTATAGCTGTGCCAGATTACATTCTCACCAACAATTTACCAGTGTTCCTTCTTTGCCACATCTTAACTAGTGGTTGTTCCTTGATAATGGCCATTCTCACTGGAATGAATTCCTTGTGGGTTTAACTTGCATTTCCCTGACAGTGCCTGATAACTGAGTGGTTTTTGTTATTGCTGTTGTACCTACTGCACATTTTTAAGTTTTTGTTTGAAAAAAAAAAAAGTCTATGGCTACCCATTTTAAAATGTGATTATTTGGCACTTTTACAGTTGAGTTTCATGGTTATGTGATCTTTGCAAGTCTCTCTCCTAGCCCACAGTTTCTGGTTTTATTTGGAGTCTGTTTCCTTTGGTGTGCAAAAACTTTTAAGTTGAACATAACCCAATTTGTCTGTCTTTGTACATCCCCTACTCCATGGCTTTAAGATATTATCCCAAACATCTTTCCCATTTCCCTGTCCTGAAGTATTCCTCCTTATACAGTCATTATTTCAAGTCTTACATTTAAGTCTTTCATCCATTATGCATTTATTTTGTAGATGGTGTGTGATAGAGGCTGTTATCATAAGTAAAATGAAGAAGGCACCAACAGACAACTCCTGCATGACCTCATTCCCATACGGAACCCAAAACACTCCATTTAGAAATTGAAAATATGGTGACTGGTGGCAGGAAAAGTAGTGGGAAGTGGGGTGCAAATTACAATGAGGTGGGATTTTGTACAGTTAATTTTGTACAGTTAGATGACTATAAATAATCATAGCATATTATATATTTCAAAGAACTACAAGATGAGAGTTTGAATTAAAACGATAGCAAATGTTGGAGGGATGTATTAGTTCCTTTTTTTCTTGCTTTGACCAATACAAGAAACAACTTAAGGATATGAGTTCAGATCCTTAGCAACCATAAAAAATGTCAAACATGGCCTCACATGCCTGTTGCTCTGGCTCTGGGTTGTGGAGAAAGGAGGATATCCATTGATCAGCTACTCTAGCTGTAAAAATTAGACAGCTCTAGATTCAGTATCAAGAGATCAAACAGATACAGATCCAAAATTTTCCTCTGGTTATGCACCACATACCCACAAACATACATATACTAAGCATATATACCTCATACACACAAAAGAGAAGAAAAGAAAGAAGGAGGAAGGAAAAGAAAAGAACGTAAGTGCGCTCAAAGTAAGAGAGGTTTGATTTGACTCATGGCTTGAAGGAGTCAGGTCGTCATGATGGACAAGATATGGCAGCAAGGAGTGTGTCATCACTGACAGCAGAAATGTGAGGCTACCTGATCACATCAGTGCAGGTCAGGAAGGAGAGAAGGAAGAAGAAGCAAGAATGGCTGAAAATACCTCAAACCCCTCCACAGTGACCCCCTTTTCCCTGGGAAATACTGCCTTTTAAGGTTTTTACATCCTCTCCAAACAGATGAAGTTCTGAAACACATGAGCCACAGCAAGGAGCTAGGTTTAGTAAACTTGATTTAAACATTTCACACTATATGCATTATTAAAACAGCATAGCACCCCAAATTATGTACAATTTTTCAATGCTGTTAACTGAAACAGTTTATGTCTTGATTTGAAGCCAGTAATGTAACATTGAAGCAAAATGTAACTCAAGGCAAAGGGGCTTGGGGTGATGAAAAACAGAAAGGGAATCTTGTCTGCCCAGTTGTCCACTCTCAACTGGAATGTTCCTCTTGTTGCCACTGGCCGTCCACCTACACATCTTAATCATAGTATTTCTGATATGTAGCTGCTTGTTTATATTGTATGTTACCATAAAATGTGATATAAAGTAGAACAGAAGTTCTCCAAAGAGATTCCCAAATGGTAAAAGCTCTGCTTTTGGGGAGAAAAATTGTATATCCTTGCTTTTGCAGACACTGCAGCAAAACAAGATAAGGAAATATAACTTATCTCTTTTCTATTTCCTGAATACTTATTTATATAAACAAGCACTCATCAATTCTCTCCTGTGTATAAATGACTTAGCATTCTCTCGCAAAGTATGGTGGGTATCAATTCATTAATTATCCTGAAGCTCTTTGAATATTCTTTCACAAATCAAGCTTTAATGGCTGTGATGAAAATTCCAGTCCTTATTTATATTGAGAGTATTATTGTCCTTTCTTTAAAAAAAATTTATTGATTCTTTATGCATTTCAAATCATGTATTGTGATCCCATGTGTCCCCCTGTCCCTTCATATCTGCCCTCTGCCCTTGCAACTTCCCCCAAAAAATAAAATAACTTTTAAAGGAAAAATAAAGTTTTGACATAGAAGCTGTAGTATGATTCAATGAGTCACACAGTATAACCTTTAGTCTATATATCTTTACTTGTAAGTCTAATTGCAATGAATCATTGATCTGGTTCAAGGTCTCAGTATTAGGCCCTCACTGGAACTCCTATTGGATACCCTGTTGCCTTGTGTCATGGAGATCCTGAGGCTTTGGATCTGCAGGTCCGGTCCCTTCGCATATTCCAGCAGTCCATAGATGAGGTGGATGTTTCATGTGCCAACTCATAGCCCTGGTTCTGGGTCTGGGTGGTAGCTGGGTTGGTCAGCCTGCCACCTTTCCCTCATCATCACCACCAGGATGACCTCTCCATCCACTGCAGCAGGCAGCAAGGAGCAGGGCCAGTTCTCTGGGCCTGCTCACCCACACCCACACCACCAGGGCCAGTTCTACTGTTTTGCCCAAGAGTGGGTACAGGGCCCACTCTCCTGAGAGCTGCTGTTGGTAAGATGCAGGGCCAGCTCTCCTGCTGTCATGCCCCAGAGGCCAACTCTCTGCCTGTTGCAGGTGACAAGAGGTGAGGAAGGGAAGTCATCTCTCTCTCACCTGTGCTACCATATGGCAGATGTGAGGGGAGGTCAGCTTTCTTATTCTCACACCATCAGGGTCAGTTCTACTATTTTGTCCAGGCAAGGTACAGGGTCTGCTCTCCCACTCTCATGACCTAAGGGTCAGCTTTCCCACCTGCCACAGGTAGCCAGGGATGGGGGAGGGCATTTTTCCTTCCCAGTCTACCATATGGCAGATGAGGGGTGGGGCCAGATCTCCCATGCACATTGATGGGGCCATATCACCTGTGCCCCCATCAACAGGGTCAGCTCTATTATGCGCCCTGGTGAGGTGCAAGGCCCACTTTCCTTAGTGCTGCAGCCATTGAGGGGCAGGATCAGCTCTCCCAGTCTCATGACCCCAGGACTAGCTTCTCTGCATGCAGTAGGTGGCAAGGGTGAGGGGGCATCTCTTCATTGCCCATATCACTTTGTGACAGACCAATTGTGGGGCTAGCTCTCTGACAACCCACCAACAGGATCAGCTCTACCCTGCTGCCCAGGAGAGGTACAGGGCCTGCTCTCCTGAAGGCAGCATTTGATGAGGGCCAGGCTCAGTTCTCCCTAGTGCTACAGCCAGTGAGGGACAGAGCCAACTCTGCAGCCCATCATCAATATTTTCAGTGGTAACATGAATCATGGACATCAACACAGACTGAGGCTGTGGCAGGGCCATGAACCCAGACATGGCTTTTGACAACAGCCCAGGCAAGACAACATCATGGCCCTGGGTGGCTCGGATCTGTATGGTCCCAGCAGCAGCATGGCCCTCAGATAGTAACTTGGCCCTAGGTGGTGTCCCAGACCCCAGATGTCTGTGTAGCCCTTGGTGGCAATACGGGCCATGAATATCAACACAGACCCTGACTGTGGTTGAGCAAGAGACCCAGTCATGGTCCTTGTCAATAGCCTGGCCCCAGTTGGCAGTGCAGGTCCCTCAGATAGGCTCGTACCCAGAGGCTGCATAGCCTTTGAACACCAACATGGCCCCAGGTGGTGGTCCAGATCCTGGGGATCCACACAGTTCTTGATACAACCGGAATCTCAGATGTCAACACAGACACTGGCTGTGGCCAGGCCATAGGCCCTGACATGGCCCCAACTACAATTTAGCCCATATGATACCATAGCTCTGGTTGGCAGCAAATGTCATTCAGGTCAGTATGACCCTTGTAGTGGCACAACCCTCAGACACCAACCTGTTAACAGGGAATAGCCCATATTCTGGGCATCTGTGTGACCTTTGGTGGCAATATAGGTCATGGGTATCATTACAGACCCAGGCTGCAGTAGGACCACAAACCCAGACATGGCCCTCAACCCCAGCTCAGTTCTGGACATCAGCAAGGCCCTGGGTGGCAGCACAGGCCACCTAGATCTATATGGCCCCAACAGTAACATCTCAAACACCAAAATGGCCTCAGGTGTCAACCCAGATTATGGACCTCTACACTGCCATCATTGGCAACAGGAGCCACGGATATCAACACAGTCCTGCTGTGGCAGGACCATGGACCCAGACATGACCCTCAGCAGCAGTCTAGGCACAGATATCACCATGGACCTGGGTGGCAGCCCAGGCCTCTTAGATAGGTATGGCCCCTATGGGGGCACATCACTAGGACACCGGCATGGTGACAAGTGGTGGCCCATCCTCTGGACCCTCGGTTAACAGGGACCACAGACATCAGCACAGACCACCATGGCTGCATCAGGGCCACAGACCCAGACATGGCCTTTGGCAGCAGCCCAGACCCAGACATCACTATGGCCCTAGGTGACAGGCAGGCTACCCATGTCAGCCATGTCAGCCAGTTACCTACTGCTGTCGACTCTTCAGATCTGCCTCCCTCTCCAGCACACGAACCTTTCTGCCTCTCTCTCTCCCATTTCCCCACTGTATACTCACACACCATGATAGTGCCCAGCCATCTCAGGGCACTGGGAGACTTGTGGTTGATATCTGCCTGCCCAGTGCAAGTGTCCTGGGGTAGAGCTATAGCTGTTCTCTTGGTGCCCTTGCCTCGTGGTGATGGGATGACCTATTGTTGTCCTTTTTAAGTGCAAATTTTCTTCCTTTAAACTTTAGTTGCTTTTACTTTATTTTCCTTTCTATTCTTTTTATTTTCCTTGAGACAGGGTCTTTCTCTATGGCCTAGACCTAGAACTCCATTCCTCTTCCTCAGTCTTCCAAATGCTTGGATTCTAAACATGTACCCCTTGCTCCAGCTTTCATTCTACATTTTGAATTCACTAGGTGGACCTGGAAAATGTTATTGTTAGGGATTCTTTACCCGTTTTGCTTTTTAAACATGTTTATGTCTTTATGGTTCCATGTAGTATTTCTGTCTGATTGCCAGCCTTTTAACCTGGACTATTGAAATTCTTGACTTTGCTTTATAAATGTACCTATTTATTAGTCATCTAACAGTACAAGAGATTGGACATAAGATCTTGCATATGATAGGTGAGCACTCTAATAATGAATATATCCATAACTCCTTTTACACAAACTTTTTATTTTAAGACAGGGTCTCACTGTGTTACTAAATTGACACTGGTCTCATCTTGTAGGCAAAGAAGACCTTGAACTTGAGATCTTTCTGCTTCAGCCTCAAAATTGTGATTACAGACACCAGGTAGCTCTCCACATGAGTTTTATAGAAATCACAAGTGTGTATTTGGGAAAAACAATATATGCAGTGTGTGTGTGTGTGTGTGTGTGTGTGTGTGTGTGTGTGTGTGTGTGTATTATATACACTTGTATATAGAGAAGAGATAGAATGAGAAGTCCATTCTACCTGCAGCAGGATGATGTGTCTCAATCTAACCTTTCCTCCAAACATAGCTATGAAAAGTAGATAGACTAGCAACAGAAGTGTGTGAAGTTGGACAAGTGATAAGGAAGGTGGTATTTTTGTGGCAAGGTGTCAGAAAAAGGAAATTAGGTGGATAATTTGACTCCATTTTGTTTGCCAGGCCATTTTTCTAGTCCTAATGCAGGGTCATGAGTCTCAGAGACAGAGCAGATGTGGGCACACAGAGTCTGAGGTTCTGTGAGAGCATTTGAGACAGACATGGGTGCTATCTGAAAAACTAAGGGAGATTTCCAAGTTCCAGTTGAAGCCCAGAAGAAAAGTTATGCATCCACACTGGAAAAACAAAAAAAAACAAAACCCCACATCTTTTGTACACTGTCAGCAATTTTTATGTGTAATTTTCAAATTCAATATGAAATTGAAGCACATTAGAAAAAAATAAGAGAAAAGGCCACAGTGCAAAAGTTTGTGCTCAGACAGTAGAGATATTAAATAATAATATGTTGAAAACTAAAGGATATGGCATAGCATTTCAGAAAAAAAAATCACTGGATGCAAAAGTAAGTCAACATCAATTTGTAGCACTAAAATGAGTATTCATTGATATGGCTGAACTGAAACAAAAATGTGAAATGAAAAAGATAAAGTTGGAGACATGATTTGCCTTGGAAAACTTTAACACATGTGTAATTATATCCCAGAAGTAGGGAAGAGATAGTCTACAGTAAAAAAATGTTTTAAAAGTCAAGAAATACTGTCTATTGTTTATCAACTACTGATCAAGAATTTCAACTCAAAATGAAAAATGTTGAATGGAAACCATCTCATACATCTTTAAAAATATGAGAGATAAATGAAAAATCTTTAAAACATTAGAATAACAGTTGTGTGAAAATAAATATGAACACCATAGTTGTTTTGTTTTTAACATAGGACAATGGAGGTAGAATTTACAAGGTGGGTAATAAAAAAGTACGTGGTCAAGTAGATTTTATCTACAACTTTTGAAAAAGAAAGCCAAGTACAGTTAAACTATTTCCACAAAAAGTAAATATGGAAGTTCTTCTCCCAGCAGATCCAGGTCACATAAAATAGTAAGGCAGAGGTTAACCTGAAGTGTATTCTTGCTGGAGGAAATGTGTTATTGGAGGTGTGCTTTGAGGTTCCTGAAGCTCATGAAAGGCCCAGTGTGTGTTTCTCTCTGCTTGCCACCTGAGAATCAGAATAGAGCTCTCAGCTATTCCCCCAGCATCATGCCTGCCTACTGCCATGTTCCCAGCCATGATGATGACAGACAGTCCTCTAAAGCTGTAAGCCAGCCCCCAGTTAAGTGATTTCTTTTATGAGAGTTGTCTTTGTCATGGCCCTTCTTTACAATAGAACAGTGACTGAGACAGACGTTGGTACCAGGGACTGAGGTGTTGCTGTGACAGGCCTGACAATTCTGTTATTTGAAGTAACATGGAAGACTTTGGAACTTTACACCAGATAAGTGGTTGAATGCTTTAAGTGGAGCTTAATTGGCCATTCTAGTAGGAACACAGAAGACAATAGTGCTCATAGTGATTTGAATTATGGAAGTCTGGCTCAAAAGGCTTCAGAGAAGAACATATTAATATTAGTAGCTGGGCTACAGACCATTCTTGTGGTATTTTAGCAGACTGTAGCTGCATTCTACCCTTGTCTGAATAATCATCTATAGGCTAAACTGAGTTTTGGATTAACTGGCAGAGAAGATTTTAAGACAGCCTAGTATTGCCTGTGTCATGTGGTTATTAGTGGTCACATTCATGCATATCTACAATGAAAAAGAGTGAGGAGAACAAAGAGAAATACAAAATGCACAGTAGAGGAGAAAAGGAACACCATACTGAAAAATGTAATGTTGGAGCCAAGCCTTGTGCTCAAGAAAACAAAAATTTGAAAGAAAAGCCTGTTACTAAATGGAATAAAGGGAGTAGTACCCTCGGGGCAAGACCTCACCCACCTAATCATCTAGCCTGAGGGATTTCCTAGGCCTAAACAAGAACAGAAAGCTATGCAAATGTAATAACAGGAAAGGGCCAGGAACCAGACAAGCAAGTAGAAGAACTTAGAGCTTCTGCCATTTGGTTCTGAATTTAGAACCAATATAGATACAGGACGGGTGTTGTGAAATCTTTCACAACATGGTTAAGGAAAGGTGCTGACACCAGGTGTTTGGTAGAGCAGTCTCTGCATGGAGGTTCAAAGAGATCATTGCATGGAACTATGAAGGTAAAGCCTGGATTGCATTGGGTATCCTAAGATATTGGAGATGCCAGAGCCCTGGAATACCTGGCAAGAAGAGCTGTCAGTAGGGTGTGGAACCAGCCCAAGAGAGAGAAGTGTGTTGCAGTCAACAAAGCTGAAAGGAGTTGGAGATCTGAGCAGCACTTTGGCTTCAGACAGGGAGCTGCAGAGTTTGGAGTGAGCTCAGCTTGTTTTCAGTCTTGCTTTGGTCCAGTATTTCCTCACTGTGCTCCCTTTCCTCCCATTTGGAATGGTAATGCATATTCTATATGTTAGACATATATGATCTGCATTTTCATTTTGATTGTACAAGGGTTTACAATTAAGAAATTGCCTTGAGTCTCAGAAGAAACAGTGCTGAAACTGTAATAGACTATGGGGACTTTTGAATGTGGATTAAATACATTTTACATTATGACATTGCTGTAAGTCTTTGGGGGTCAAGGAATGAAATGTGGTGATTTTAATAAAAATGACCCCCATACACTCATATATTTGCATGCATATTCCTCAGTTGATGAACTGTCTGCGAAAGATTAGGAGACATGTATTTGGTGGAGGAGATACATCCTTGGGGTGGGCTTACAGGTTTCAAAAACCCTTGCCAAGCCCAGTCTTTCTTGCTTGCTCCCCCTCTCCCGCTCTCTCTGTCTTTCCTGATTCTTCAGGAAAGACAGAGATATAGCTCTCAGCTACTTCTCTAGCACCATGGTTGCCTGCCTGCCACCAAACTCTTTGTCATAATGATGATTGACTAACCCTCTAAGTTCTCAACAAGTTCCCAATCAAATGTCTTCTTTTATATAAGAGTTACCTTGTTCATGATGTCTCTTCATAGTAATAGAACAGTAACTAAGACAGATGACAAATATAATGCATGAAACTCTAAAATATTTATTAGAAAATATAGAAATAAAAAGTCTTGTATAAACTGGAATTGGAAATGATAACTGTGCCATCAGAAGTATAATCCATTTAGGAAGAAAATTATAAAAGGGCTTCTTCAAAGTTTGAAATCTTTATAAAAAAAAAACCCAGTTAGAGAGTGAGTGAAAAGAAAGGCTAGAGTCAGAAAAGACCCTTCAATCACACATCTAACCAACCAGAGTTGAGGCTGCATGTGATAGGAGGCTCCATGAACAGGAAGTGCCGTCAACACAAGATTTATCCCAATGTTTGGCAGCATCTCTGTCTCCCACAGTGTTTCCACTTTCATAATCTCAGGGACTGAAGCTTTTCAATGCAGATGAAGACATGGAGGACAGTGTCCTCTCTTCCTAAACCAAGTTTAGTTTATGGCAAATACACCATTACCCGACATACTGCAACCTCAGCCATGTGCCTGGACCAGGGTTAAAGAGTCAGGCCTAAACAATATTGCCAAATGCTCTGTGCCAGAAATAGGACAGATGCAGCTCTCCCCTGCCAATCCATCCCAGATTCTGCCATTGGTACAGAGTGATAGCAGCTGTCACTTGCAGTCAGAGCCGGTGAAGTGGCTAGTTTTGTGACACTTCCGGAGTGTAATATAACTAGAACCAAACAGAGAGGTGTACCCTTTAGCAGTATCTTGAACTCAGGAAAAGTTCTTGGGATCCTTCAAAGTTGCTGAGCCTCAGTTGATTTCTTATTTTCTGAGATGGTTGCCGTATTCACATATCTGTTCACCTGTTGAGGTATACTTGAGATTTTCCCAATTTTGGCTGATTATAAATACAGGCTGCAAAAACATTCATGAACAGGTTTTTGCATGAATATAGGTTTTTATTCATCTGAAATAAGTACCCAGGAGTTGTGTGATTGTAAGGCAATACTTGATTTTATAAGAACCTGCAAACTGTTTTTCAAATATAGTATATAATTTCATATTCCTATCAGCAATGGATAAACTCCAATTGCTGCACATCACCATGAGTACTTAACATTGTTGGTGTTTTATTTCAAATTCCAGCCATTCTCACTGATGTTCTACAAATCACATCACGATTTCAATTGCACTTCCCTAAGGGCTCATGATATCAAATACTTTTTACATATATACTTTTTATGCACATATCATACTGTGGGAGGAGGACTTTCCTATTTGAATCAAATATTTCTATTTTTATCAAATAGGGCCTGCATTTTATATTCATTATTTCTGAGTAACAATTAAAACTTACATGTTAAATATTTTAAGATGCCCAACAGTAAATAGTTCTGTCTAACCTTGTTTTATTCAGATTTTTTTCAAACTAATTTGCCCTCATGCATCTCAGGTTCACTCTGTAGTAACTGTTAATACTTTACATAATAATTTCAAGGAATGTAGTTCAGTGTAATTGGGTTATCCAAAATTTTAATGATTTTAAGTCAAAATTGATATACTACTGTCTTACCTTATGGTAGAAAAAATAATATACAAAAAAGTGACTAATCTTGAATGATTGCTCTCAAAATTTCATGATCAATTGGGAAGAAGAATGAATTTTTAATTCATAAAGAATTAATCATGAAAGGCTTGAGTTAGGCTTTGGTTGAAATTTTAAATAAGCAAAGTGATTGAATAGTTAATGTTGCCTTGCAGGAAATGTGGAAGGTAGACATGACATGACATAAGGGGCTTCTTGAATGAGAGTGAGGTAGAAAGTATATATAAGTAATATGTATATTGATGTGAATATCTTAGTAATCAGAATTAAAATCAGATAACAGATAGTTCCCTTTGAATGGGGAGTAATGAAAACAATTACTCCTGCCCTGTCTGAGACCATACCTGACCAAAGTGTGTAGAAAGATTATAGAGTCATGGAGGAAGGAACTTCGACAACAATGTTACATTCAATAGTGTATAAAACACAGTTTTGTGAGTTGTCAAGTCATTTGCACATTTAGTATAGTTTAATGGTAAAAATGTAAACATATCTGGAAAAATGGGTGAAAAATTAGAGGATAGCTTTTCAGCCATTACCACAGGGCTGGTTCATTAGGATGTCTCTAAATGGCAGTTATTTCAATTTCAGAGATCCAGATTCCACCTGCATCTTCTTAGAGTCCTAGATGCACGGGGGACTTAAATGAACTGACTAAAATAAAAAGATCCACTTGCAAAGTGGTTTCCACATCTAGGCTTGCTCAAGTACCCCCAACTCTAGTATGGCTGCTGGTTTGCCTCAGAATTGATAGTCTCATGACCAAGCCTCAGGAGTCACAGCATCATTATCAACACTATTGGTCTGATAGTATCCTATTCATTGTTGAGGAATACCATACAGCAACCTGCATAAGAAGATGAAGATACTAGTTGAGAAATGTTGGAACACTGTTGGAGATTCCTCCTACACTAGGCTATCTTCCCAGGGTGGGAAATGGTGGCCCTTGAGAGTGCAACCCCAACATTGCCTTATATCTTGCAATCTAGGGAATGGCAACCAACTCAGGGCATCAGTTAGAACACTGTATATTGTACAGGCCATTTAGTCCTATATTAGAGTCATATCCCTAGCCTAGGGTCCAGGTCACGGACAGGGCTTTGTGATTGACAGACTCAGTTGAATCATTGCATTATGATGGAGAACCACATGGGGTGAAGGTATTTTATGGTAGCTGGGAAGAGGCAATTACATTTTGATCATATTATCCTCACACCATGTTCTATACATAATGGACTGGGGAAGTTTCTTTATTAGCAGATGGAGCTGGAAATCCCTAGTGATTTCTTTCAGATTTAGATACTTTAGGGTTATTCTATAAAATATCTGGAATAAAAAAATCAGCACTTTCTTTTGTGTTTCTCAGCATATATAATATTTTAAGTGCCTCAATTGAAAGTGTCTATATCATTTTAGGGATTCACTGAAATCTTTTTAATGCTATCTTTTATTTTAATCATAATTTTTTTCAAAATAAATAATTATTAGTTTTTTTTATTTATTTGAAAAATGACTCCATTGGTTTTAAGGCTAAACAGTAGAGCTGAATTAAAAGAAAATACTCATGTGGTCTATATTCTTTGACTTGAATGAATTCTATAAAATAATAAAATTCAAGGAACATCTCTGATTTTTTATTAGACCAAATGTTCTTAACATGTCATTAAGAATCCTACATACATGTATTTAACTAGGTCAATAATAATTAACTTAAATAGTGATGTCTCAAGCAACTCACTGTGTTTGTAAAGAAAAGTGGAGTACTGCATTAAGCATAATTCCCTGTTAAATCAACAACTAAAATAATTACTGTCAATTTCTTTAAGGTTAGACATAACTGATTGTCTTAGTCAGGGTTTTATTGCTGTGAAGAAACAATGTGACCACAGCAACCCTTATCAAGGAAAACATTTATTTGGGGCTGACATACAGGTTCAGAGGTTTCGTCCATTATTGTCATTGTGGGAAGCATGGTGGTACACAGACATGGTGCTGGAGAAGTAGCTGAAAGTTCTACATCTAGATCGGCAGGCATCCGGAAGAGAGAGAGAGAGTGACACTAGGCCAGGCTTGGGCTTCTAAAACATCAAAGCTCACCCCTGTGGCACACTTCTTCCATCAAGGCTATACTTACTCCATAAAGTCCACACCTTCAATAATGCCACTCCCTATTAGTCTATGGGGGCTATTTTCATACAAATGACCATACTGATAGACAACTACTATGAAAGATTGAATCCAAGGAAGGAAACCTTGCATTTTGAGAAGATTTGAAAATTTAAAAATCACAAAGCATTTTTTATGAATTGCCATAATAGTTTTTTTAATTGTGTGTGTGCACGTACATGTATGCACATGTGTCTGTATGTCAGTGTGTGTATAGCACATGAGTTGACTACAGGGGCCAGAAGAGGGTATCTGATCCTTGAGCTGGAGTTATATAGACAGTTATGAGCTGCCCAACATTGGTGTCAGGAACTAAGCTTGGGTCTTTTGCAAGAACATCAAGTGCTCACAACCACAAAGTCATCTTTCCAGCTACTGAGGATAATTTTAAACCACCTTAATTTATAAACTAACTTGCAAGATTTTAAAGCCATCTGGGACAGAGTGACAAAAGTTTATGTCTAAGACTATGCTTAAAACAAGGTTTGTTATTGTGAAGAAATGCTGGAGAAATACAAGATGATCCACCAAGGTTGATTTTAGTCATTATTTACTTTTATTCCAGTACTAGAATATTTCAGAAGGTTTTGGGGAACTTGTTGTATATTACTTAAAATACCTTCTTTTGTAATAGCCCTGGCCATTAGGGCTTGTAATCTTACTAACTGCTTTATATACTTTTGACTGCTTGCCATATGATGAGTAGCCTCAGCAAATCCTTTCACACAATGTATTTCCAAGAACTGCTTCTAGATAATTTATAAACAATTTCTGGCTTCTGTAAAAATCAAATTAAGTTTACTAACATATGGATTTAAAAGAAATGAAGGAAAAAATATCCACAAGGCATCTGTTTACCATAGCTTTTAAATGCAGCTATCCTCAGGGGGTTAAAATCTTAAGTAATTAAAATACACTACTGCACACAAACCCAGGTCTGGTTCCTGTGCATAGACAGAATGTCAGTTTTAAATTTAGACTTCCATTCTTATAGGTTTGATTTTCAACTTTGACTGCCTTTGAATATTATTAATATATTTGCCCATAAGTAATTGTTTTAGAAATTGCTTCTCAGCAGCAATTTACAATCTCAAACTGTGATGGTGACACTTAGCAAGAATATTGCTTTTATTGCTTCATTACACCCACTGGGCCATTTTTATTGTTGAATTTAATTGGTAAGTGTTCATTTTCCAAATAACACAAACACATCAGGGCAAATATGTGTTAGTATTAGTGAAGAATAGCAGATGGCAGATGAGAGTGAGCATGGAGACAGCTCTGTGAGCAGGGTCAGGATTCTAAATACCACTTAGAAGGCAGTACCTGTGTCTGGTGAGCAAACAACAGGACTCTTGACACAGGATCTAAGGCAACCTGAAATCATCCCTTTGGCTCTATATCTGTGTTTGCTAACTGCTGCTGTTAATTGCCAAGCGAAATGACATTGAACTATTTAAATGTGGCTCATTAAAATGACCTAAAGAGACATATACAAAACAAGTTTCCAGATATAAGACTTTTGATGATAACCAACAACATAAAGACCTGTATTCTTATACTATACCTCTCTAAATAAGGAGTCGCTCCCTGAACTTTTCAGTGTGTCACCATTATAGATTGTTTGGAGCTATATAAATTTGAAAACAATGTAACTTTACCCAATAAATTTTAACTCTCTCCTTTCTTCCCTCCCTTACTATTTTTAGTTCCCATATTTTTGGTTAAAAGGATACATCTATTATCACTTCTACCACCAAAAAGAAGTTGCAATACAGTGCTGTGAATTAGCTTAGATCTTGAAATTAGTGTTTCCATAAGATCTCAGATATTGATTGGGTACAAGCTATCCTGATGTCCTAGTAGTTAGTCTTGAGTATGAGTTGATCTTGCCTTAGATAATTTTTCTGGGCATTTTCCTCAGAAGCACAGATGAGATGGCTCTAGTAGCTGGTGTATCAGCTACTTCAGATATCCATATATATGTATATGTATACATATATATGTTTATATATATGAAATAGAGATATGTTTCATACTCACATATAGGTCGGTTAATTATAAATAGTTCCTGCAGGTCTCTACAACTACCATATTGTCTTACCTAGGGATTATATTCCTGTGATAAACACCATGACTAAAGCAATATGGGAAGAAAAGGGTATATTTCTGCTTAGAGCTCTCAGGTCACACTACATCTCTGAGGGAAGTCAAGACAAGAACTCAAATGGTAGGAACTGGGGCAGGAGCTGAGGCGGAGGCCCTTAAGGAATGCTGCTTATTGGCTTACTCCCCATGGCTTACTCATTCGGCTTTCTTAAACACCCCAGGACCACCTTCACAACGGTGAAACCACACCTAGTGGGCTAGGCTCTTTTACATCCATCATTAATCAAGAAAGCACTCCATAGACTTGCCTACAGGCCAATCTTATGGAGGCATTTCACCAATAACTGTAGCCCATGTAAAGTTAACAAAAAATAAAAGATAATTGATTCCCTGTCAACATGATATATAATGATATCACTTTTCAACTATAAACTATCCTTTCTTGTTTATCTCCTGGATCTCATATTAATATCAATAACACAATATAAAGCATTTCAAAATTTAAAAAGCCCACAGTCTTTAAAATTCAAAGATGTTAGAAGTTTAGTCTCTTTAAAACTTCCAAAATATTTTTGCAAAGTTCAAAGCCTCTCTAAAATATAAAGAGCCTCTCTCAAATTCCAATGTCTTTTAAGTGTAGGTTCCTGTAAAATAAAAGTAAGTTACATGCTTCTTATTTCAAAACAGAAGAGCCAGGACACAGTTAACATCAGATCAAAGTAAAACTAAAATTGAACAGCGTGAAACGCTCAACATTGGAAATCTGTAATTCATACATGATCTTTCAAAGGGCTCCGTTTCTCTATCAGCACACCCAGATTGTCACCTAGGCTCATACCTGCTTCACTCACACCCACTGCTGTGTGACAAAGTGTGGTCCATGGTACTGGCATCCCCAAAATATTAGTGTTTTTGCTATAACTGGATGCACCCTCACTAGTAGTGTCTTCTTAGCTCTCTTCAGGTCCCTTGACCATGAGACATAGTGATCTCCATGACTTTCTGATGCTTTTAAAACCAGCATCACCTGGTTTTAAACATTGCCAAGTTTTTACTGTGAGCCTGAAATATAACCTTGGCTGCCACTGGACCACAGAAGTTTGTGTGTTGATGATAAGAAAACACTTTCCAGAAGATTTGCCTCAATGATACCAGTTTCTTAATCACAGCTGATTTTTCAGCCCTAGCTGACCAGAAACATAGAATTTTAATACAATATAACAGACAGTGCCATAGACTCCTTAAGGGACTCCCAAACTTCCATCTGAAAATTCACATGTCAGACCTCCATTGTCTGCATTACTCCAATACTCTTATCTTTCAAGCTCCATAGAATAGCCAACTGAGCTCTGAGTACTCCCTGGCTTTTCCAGTCCGAAGTTAAAATGCCACCATAATCCTCCCCAAAACACATGGTCAGCTCTGTCACAATAATGTTCTTGGTACTAATGTCTCTCTTAGGGTTGTTATTGCTGTTATAAAACACCATCCAAAGGAACCTGGGAAGGAAAGGGTTTATTTTAGCTTGCAACTGTCAGGTCACACTCCATTGCTGATGGAATTCAATGGAAGAACTCAACCATGAAGAAACCTGTAGGGAGGAATTGAAGCAGAAGCCATGAAGGAATGCTGCCTACTGGCTTACTCCCTATGGTTTGCTTATCCTGCTTTATTATACATCCCATGACCACCTGCCCTGGGGAGACATTGCTCATAATGGTTTGGACCCTCCCATATCAATCACTAATTATGAAAATACCCCACAGGCTTGCTAACAGGCTAGTCTTATAGAGGCACTTTCTTAATTGTGGTTCCCTCTTCTCAGAAAACCCCAGCTTCTGTCAAGTTAACCACAATAAGCAATAACAACAAAAGCAACCAGGATACATGTAGACACAGCTGAAGGCAAAAATAGATGAATAGTAATAATGGGTTCAGTTTAGTGTTTGAACACGCAAAAATGGAATCCTGCAGGATACAAATTTCAATGGTTAAAGTGTAGACATTCTTTAACCACCAAAATTATCAGTTTCTTGCATATTAGGGAAGGGTTTGTGTTATTATTGCAAGGAGACTGTAGTTTGTGGGCTTGCTGCTAAGCCTAGAGGCTTGTTTGGCTTTGTGTTAAGGCATTCCTTACATCTATGTTCACACTTCATTCACCAGAAGCACAGCTAGAGGTTTTCTAATGCCTTTCTTGTTATATGTTTTCTTTTTTTCTTTTTGAAACCAGTGTTTCAAAGTTATGAACTACAAGGCCTCTGGGGAGAAGAAATGAGACAAATACCTATGAGCAAAATAAATTTATCTTTCAATGAAAATATCCCTCCCAAGACATTTGAGTATATTGAAACATATGTGAATACATTTGTATATAGACACATCCATGCACATAATAACTCTGCTCAAAACATGTAGCAGAGTCTGTACTGTCCTCTTGATGCAGGAACATAGGCTTTGTGTACAGGAACTAGTGGGAAACTGTGTTTCATTTCCCATGGGTCTTCCATCTCTTCTTCAAGCTCCTCTCCATGGCTCTACTAACCTTGTCTTAGGAAACAACAAATCTCTTGGTAAAATAATTGTTTCCCCTACATAGAATGCACAGGTCAAAAGTTAGGTGTCTATTCTGAGGGCTTTTCTACTTCCATGATTCCTCTGTGATCCTGTCTGTACTCTTATCTGATACTGTTTGAAAATTGGGTTGCTACTTTAAACCATTATTAATTATATTATTATATTAATATAATTATGTATTATAATTAATAATTAATTATAACTAATAAAACCAGGAGTTTAATATATTGCCCTAATAAATCTGAATTAATATAACAATGACAAACAATTTAACAATTCTAAATGTCCAGGAAAGGATGCAATACAAATTATTACTCCTCAGGGGGAAGTTAAATGGATAACTTTCTTCCATGTGGATTCAGGGTTTCAGGCTGGTTCAAGAATGTGTCTTCCTCATTCTAGGGTCCTAGTACCATGAAGTATTCTGCAACCTGACAGCAGAAGGGGAGGAGACCTTGGACAGTGTGGAGATAGAGGGAGAAAGAGAAATTAATCACTTTGTGAGTTTTTATATTTTATGTGCTAATTTTCATAAATTATAATCTTAAATAGTTCAGTCCATTCAAAGTGTCAATTAATTAGCACAAACTTGAGAAATAGATATGGATTACCAGCTAATTGAAAAACACATGGAGTTGATTAGCACTTAGCACTCTTATTTTAATAGACTTCAATTAAATAAATGACTGTGGTATATTTCCAGGCTACATGATGACAGTTAAAAATAGTAGCAAGGAAAATTATACTGAAGCAAGAAAAGAGGCAATTTCAGTTAAGAATGGCTGTGTGGTTCTTGCAGAGTTTCCATTTGCCTTCTCCTACAATTTTACATAATAGGTTATAACATGTTCTTGTTACTTGTTCCAGTATGGATTCTGACTCAAGACCCAGAGTTGAGTTCAAGGCTAAGTTACATGTCTGAGTTTGCCTCACCTGTAATTGGAGGTAATTACATTACCTACCTCATTGTCAGTATTTTGTGGATTAGATTTATAGTGCTTGTAGTGTGTTTCAATGGTATACAACATGTTGCAAATGTCATTTAAGGAATTGATTATAAATTACAAGTGCTGTCAAGATGGATATTTTTGTTGTATCTCAGAAAATAAGAATAGATATGAAAACATTTGAGATTTACCCTTTTTTGAAGGGCAATTTTAATTCTATTTATTCCATGAAACATAGCAGTATAAATTTAACTTGGTTTAGTGGTGAGTTCTTTGGCCTTTGCCTTTTCCAGTTTGGTAATGTGAGCTATAGATTTTTGACTCAGGCAGCACATCTCATTATATCTGTCATGGCTATTGGTCATTATAGATTCTACCAGATTAACCAGAACACCTTTGTTTCCAGGTTAACATGTGGGAAGGCAACAGTGATACATATCTTTCTGTGGACCAGTGATCCAAGCCTGGCCTTTCCTGTGATAATGCAGTAGGGAACCCTTATCTTGTGACACAGGGAAGGCATTTATGAATTTTTGAGATGCCAGGAGAAAAGCTTGAAGCAGAGACAGAAGACCTGTGAAAGAAATAGTTTTATATTATTCAGAAATCTTTCTCATTTTGAAATTCCTAGTGAAGCCTCACTTTCTAACTTCAACATCCATTAAGTCAACTGTCTTAATTAAGCCACCAGAATGTAAACCCAAGTTGAGTTTGGGACAATATTTTAGAGAGTGAAATTGCTGAGAACAGTCCTAATCATCTTCCTACCAATTTGAGCACTTAATAATAAAGTATTAATAGTTGTATTAAAATCATCCCCCATTAAAATCATCCTACAAATCTGTTCTTTCATGCTAGTGTGTGATTTTTTTCTTTATACAAAGAAGAGAATTCTCAGGTCAACATGTAATTACATTGAGAAAAGAATCATCAACTTCCCTTTCTCTAATTAAACACAGGAAACAATGTAAATAGCATTTCCCTTCAGATTCCTTCATATGGGAGTAATGCCTGCTTAAGAAAAAAATGGGTGATTATGACTGGGCTATTGCTTACATGAACTCAATGTTCTGTGGCTGCTTTCATAATACCTGAACTCTATAAAACCAGTCAATTCCAGCATTCATAGAGGAGAGGCAAAGGAAACCCTACCCCTAGCTGAGGAGCTATTGGCAACTGATGGCTGCTTCACAAGAGCAGTCAATTTTCTCCAGGGATGTGATTCCTGGTAGATTGTTCATGGCCCATTGGGTGGGCTTATACCTATGCACATACAGTCAACACTAATTAGACTCAGTGGGTTAAAAAACAAGTTTCTGAATTTGGGAGGAAGACATGGTCAAGTGCTTCTGGTAGGAATCAGGGGGTAGTGAGTCAGGGGTTGATTTGATAAAACCCATTGTATGCATATATGAAATACTCAAAGATTAAATAAAAATGTATTTAAAATAACAAATATTGAAGAATTCACAGCATGTGCATTTCACTGTGCTTTCTTTAAAAAACACATTGCAGTGACCATGATTTCTGTTCAGGGAACTGGACTTGGCTCACACTCTGGATGCAGAGACACTTGTTTCCTAACCAACCACATTTCCTCAAATATGAGCTGGGCATTGGATACGCTATTGGAATGTTTTTCTTCTCTGCTCTCTCACTTAGCTCAGATGTTCTCTTTTTTGCCATTTCTGTCCCAGATGACTGTTGAACTATAAATTGCTTCCTGAATATTCCATGGCCTTCCCATATTCAGCAGTGGCATTTGGGAACAGATAAAGTAGAACACAGATGTGTTGGGTTGATGACAGATAATATGAACTGAGGTCTATGACAAATATTCAGTATTTAGCAGATTCTCTGCTGATTCCATTATTTCTGGAATATTTACTTGAAATACCTTTTAATTTAAACACACTTCAAAGTTCACACTAAAACAGGATGAACAAAAAGACAATTTTGATATAGTATTTTAATTGGGTATTTTGTGTACATTGAATTTTGATCATATTCCTCCTAATTCCTACATCCAAAGTATCCCACATTCTCTCTACTTCATCTCTTCCTTCATTTCTCTGTCTATCGGTCTCTGTCTCTGTTTCTTAAATAACTCACCAAATCTAACTAATGCTGCCAGTATACACATGGGTGTGGACCATCTACTGGACAATAGTTGACCAACAAGGGAAAACATTCTTAAAGACAACTGACTCCTTTAACAGCTGTCAACTACACACTACCATAGTGTTTAAAAAGAAATGTGGAGCAACAAATCTATAAAGCTTTGTTATGAAATAATTTTGTGACTATCCATTCCCCTTGGCCCCTGCTCAGTCCTGTACCATCAAGACGTTGCTTAAGTAACTTCATCCTGAGGTGTCAATCAAATGTAACATTCTGCAATCTCCTGCCACATTGCTAAAACCTTGAGATCCACTGTGGTTGAGGGAAATTTAAATGAGAAAAGTATCGAAAAACTATGTCTAAACCTAATGTTAAAAAAATATAGGTTTTAAAAATCACTGTAAAGATGAAACCCTACATTTCATTGAAGTTGATAGCACTAGGAGGAGGCCAATGGTAGCCCTCCCTGATTTTAAGCACATAGGAAGAGCCAGAGAGAGTAAAGGTTTTGCTAGAGACCACACAGCTAGAAATGTTAACGTCAACACTTTGAAGATACCGGTATCTGTAAAACACAGCTGTGGGGGAGTTCATGATCAGAACCTCTTAAACTGATCTTCAAATTTAGCGGGGCATCGGAGCTGATAAAAGCCCGTATGCAGACTGAAGATATTTTGGTGTTGTTCCTCACATTTCTAAATGTGTTAACAAAATGAAGCTTAAAAAAATATAATAAAGCTTGTTTTTTTTAGGAAGTTGAAGTGAAATCTTAAAAAAAAACCATGAAAATATTTAGTGTTGAAAATCACATCAAATAATCAAGCTGAAAAAAGGTGAAAAAATTACTAATGCTTCTAAGATTTACTATTTGCTAAATTCATTTCAATTACTATGCAACATTCAAAGAGAGAACTATACAGTTATATTTATTAAATTTATTTTGAATTTTTCTTCATTTGGTATTATTAGGAACTCAATAAACACACTCTGTACACAAAATTATTGATTTTTATTCATTCCTAAGTTTAACATTTAAAATTTTATGTGAAATACATGATGCATTAATACATATAGACAGTATATAAATATATTTATGATTTGATAACTGAAGAAACATGATAATCTTTGTGTCCTTATGTTTTTATTTTTTGTAATATGCATTCATTGTATGTTGTCTATAACTTAACATACAACTTAGCTATTGTTTTTTTTTCATCTTCATATCAAATATATGCTTCATGCAATCTTGCTTGCAATATTGGAATTTCTGAATTTGTTTATATAATTTTAGCAGTAAGATTTATACATTTCCATGTGTTCTTCTTTCTTATGGATATCCTTTCTTTCAATTTGAAGATCTCATTTTATCACTTCTTGTAAAAATTGATTTGGTAGACATTACAGCTTCAGGTGTGGATTTTGATTTTGTTTTGTTTTTTCTGTTAAGTGATCATTTTCTTCTCTAAAGGACAGCCTTGTGTTGGGTACAGCATTCTCCATTCCCACTTCTGTCCCTTCAGTCCTGTGCAAGTTTCCCACCACTCTTTGTTGGCCTGTGATGTTTCTGCTGAGAAGTTTGTATTGGAAAAATTGAGATGCCCATCTGTTTCCTAAGTTCCTTTTCTCTTGTGGTCTTGAAATCTGTCCTCTTCTCTAAAAACTTCATTTACTTATTTTTGATGTGTATGAGTGTCTAGTGCCTGTAGAGGGAAGAACAGGGCACTTGTTTCCCTGGAACTGTAGTTACAGGTGGTTGTAAGCCAACATGTAGGTGCTGGGAATCAAATCAGGATACTCTGCAAGTGTAGCAAGTACTCTTAACCACTGAACCATCTCTCTAGCTCAAGAGTCTTCTCTTACCATTAGCTTGTGAGAGCTTAAATACAAGCTGGTACCATTTGGATGGGTGAAATTTGCTTGAAGACCTTTGATGTGGGTATTTCCATATTTGGAAAGCCTTGTATAATTATTTCTTTAAACAAGTTTCAGCCACTTTGGGCTTCTGAAGTCCTCCTCCAGGAACTTTAGTATCATTTCTAAGTGCTATGAGCTTCCTTCATTCCTTTCTATTTTTTTCTCCTCCAATTGTTTATTTTCAGACAGGGTCCCTTGGTGCTCACTGACTCTTTCTTCCATGTTATCTACCCTGTTGATCTCGTTTCATTCTGTTGTAGCGACAAACTCCAAGACCAAAAGTAACTTAGAGGAGGGAAGAATTAATTTTGTTTATGCTTCCAGGTCGCAGTCCATCAAGTGAAGTCAAAGAAGGAACTCAAGACAGAAAGCAGGGAGAAACATTGGGTGCTGGATCATTCTTCTGACCACTCAGCTGGTCATGTTTAGCTTTCTTATGTAATCCAGGTGCAACTGTCTAGGAATAATGCCACTTACAATGGACTGGGCCTTCCTTCTGCAATTCAGAATCTAGATAATCATCATAAACTTATCCACAAGCTAGTCTAATCTAAGTAATTCTAAATTCTAGGCTTCCCTCTCAGATGACTACGTTTTGTCAAGTTAACAATTTAGGCTAAGTAGGACACTTATTATGGGTGCTTTTTATCACATTCAGTCTTTATGTAATTTTTTCTCTCTTTGTTTTTCATCTATAAATGGTTCTAATTGGACACTTCATCCAGGATCCAAAGAAGCTAATACACAGACACATGGAAGAGAGAGAGAGGGAGAGAGAGAGGGGGAGAATAAGAAATGCTCAGGTATACATATACCTAGGTGGCCAGGAACCCTGACCCTGAGGAATTCAGGATTTTAGACTATCCCTGTTCTAGAAAGGACACCAAGTCCCCACGTTCAGCCTCCATGGCTCTCAGTCCACAGTGTGGTAGTTGAGGAACCTTCAGCTGCTGGTCGCAGATGGTAGGTCACTTCCCAGGGGATCTGCAGGGTCATGAGGATACAGCAGTACTGGGCCAGGATGTGAGCCCTGGAGTAGATGGAGGGATTCAGCTTACCTAGATAAGCCACCATGTATAGCATATGGCCTGTGAGGATGATGGGGAAATGTATCTAGGAAAACAAAGAGTTGGGTCCCAGGTATGAGTAGACAGAGTCCAGGAAGAGGAATGGATTAATATTTCCCATGTCATTGTGGTTCACTCTGAGGCAGTGCTCCACATCTGGGTCACTCCTGAGGTACAGGAGACCTCCACATTACAGGGTACACTTAGGGATGGCAAGATCCTGCAGCAGTCTAATGTGGCCTGTGATGACAGCATGAATTTTGAGGACCAGCAACAAGTTGCAGAGCAGGGAAACTGGGAGACCTGGCCTTTTCCCATCTCATCACCCTGGGAAGGCATCTCGATCATCCAGTCTGAGCTCAAACTCCTGGGCAGTGAAACTATGGGCATCATTTGTGTATTTTTTTTTATCTCCAGATTTTCTGTTTGAGTTTTTTTTGCACAATTTTCCCCATACCTTTGCTAAGTATTTTTGTTAGTCTACTGAAACATTTTCTCAGTGGCTTTAAACTTTCCCAAGTTACTTTGTTTTAAGTTGTCTGACAATTTTCCCACACTTATGACTGGTCAGTTTTTGGCACCTATATTGAGGTGAAGTAATGGTTTCTTGGAAGTTCCTGATATTTCCAGGCATACAGCCCTGTGGGCATCAAAGGATCTTGTATTTGTTCTGTTTTCTAAACTCACTTTTTTGTACCTGTCTTTCCAGAAAGTTTAAAAGAGCTGCTTATTTTCTCTAAGTCTATACTCAGTTCTGCTATTTCCACACTAGGGACTACCCAGGTCCCCATGTGCCAAGTCCCTGCTCCTGTTGTGTTATATTCTACCGGAGTCTTGGATGGAAACCCAAGCCCACTTTCCCCACAACACTTTGCTGGTGTTTTGTTCAGAAAGAAACAGGAGAATATCCAGATATATTCCATTTTCCCACAAGTCTCTGCCTGGGCCCAGAATTGGCCTAAATGTTTCATCCTCAGTTAGAGGCCTATCATCATGCACTATAGAATTCTTCTTGGATCTGGGCTGAGTCATCATTGGTGAACCAGCCCTTAGCTCCTGTGTTTTATATATATATGGCCACCAAAGTTACTACATTATGTCACAAACTGACCCTATTTCTAAAATGGAGTCACTACCCAAGACTGCTACAGCCAGCCACAGGAAGGTTCACTGAAGCAAAATTCTGATTAATTGGAATTGTCAACCTTCCTCTAGCACTAGAGCAGTTTCAAGGATCCATTTACAGACAAGCCACTGGATGAGGGTTGTTATGATTTGTCTAATATTAGGTCTTATCAGCCTAGCTCAAAGTTCCACAGTAAAGTCTCCTTCTTACTATCCTGCCCTAAACTCAGCAAATGAGATCTTATACACATGCTATGCTATCTAAGTTTGGAATCTATTGATGAAGGGAGACTCCTGCCCGTCAGACTGATACTAAGTGGCTCGGGCCTGGAAGACTGAAACACATACTACCCTGGGGTATATATATATATATATATATATATATATATATATATATATATATATATATATATTCTAGACTTAATTTTCTCTCTTTCTCAAGTGGGAAGTGCATCCTTCTAGCTGTGTTGCCCAAGAGTGCAGACAGAAGTGATGGCAAATCTTTCCTTCCCGCCTTCTTCAACATCCTTTTCTTTTTGCTCTGTTACAGGTGGTGCTAGGGTCTTTTCTCCAAATTCCTTAAGTCATCTGCTGGTACATGACCAGCTTTTCAGTCAGTGTGTGTATGGGGGAGATCAGTGGGGAACCTTGCTCAGCTTGTGCCTTGCTCTGCCCCCCACTCTAGGTACCTTAGGAGTGCTATTTAGGGTTATATACATCTTCCTTTAAAGGTACGACCTGCCCAGTTTTTCACAGTGTCATTTATAAATCTACTTTTCACCATTCTGTCTGAATATAATATATACAAGAAGCACAAATAAAATGAAATCAATCTTCACTAAAATGTACTTCAAATAAAAAGCTGCTACTGTGTATGTGTGGTTGTTTTCTATCTTAAATTTACCATCCTGCTTTGCTTTTTACTTGTTATAACCTTTGTAGTTTAGCAAAATTATTGTTTTATTTTTGTATGTTCTATGATTATTTGGTTCTAAACTTAATAAATGTTCACATTTACTCAGACTTCAGGAAGATACAGGAAGTGTTACTACAAGGAGAAGACCTGCACATACACTAATCTTCTTAAAACACACTCATCAGTCTAGGATGTCATATCTGAACAATCCTAGTATCTGAATCCTACAATGACATCTTGAGCATGTAAAACCAAATTTATGGGCTAAAGGAAGTTAATGTAATTATTGATTAGTAATGCCTTCCTGGCTGGATCTTGGTTGAATAAACTGGAGATTCCTAAAGAAAGAATAATTCACTTTGTATTCTAGTTTACTAAAAGTCAGGAGCAAGGACTCCACTGGGGTGTTTAAAGCACACCACTTAAGAAGAATGTTTTGTGGTTTGTGTGGTTTTTCTTGACAAGAACATTTTCTTGAGAATTTCAGTCAGTTCCCATGTTGCTAAAATATCATGTAAAGCAGTTATCTGGCACAGTTGTTATCTATCACTACACATAATTATTAGAAAATTAAGATTCTGCAGGTGACTATCCACCATTACTGAGGATCCAGAATTCAGATATCCTTCAGCTGGGTCTTCTTTCTAAACACAGCTTCACCTAGCTTTAGGAAGACACCACTACATCCTCAGTCAAGTGGCTGTTTCTGACATTCAGGTACAATTATGGCCTCATTTGGGACTGGCTGGAAGTAACTGTAAGCTCCTCACCACATGGTCCTCTCTGTGGGAAATCTCAGAACTTGGCAGCTTCCTTCTTCAAAGCTGCAGAGTACAGTGTCCCCTCACAAGATGACATTACAGTCTATGTGACACAGTCTTTGTCAGAGATGGTGCTCCATCACCTTTCAGGTACTTGGACAGAAGCAACTTTTTACATTCTGCTTATATTCCAGAAGAGTGGACCACAGGAAGTCTGCTTCCTGCACAGCGGGCATCACAAAAGCCATGGTAGAAGATGCTTACCACAGTGAGGAGGGCTAAGCATCCTAGGGAAGTAGTATATGGTATGCCTTATAATACACCTCAAACAACTGAAGATTTTCTGAATTATGAATAGAGCCTGGTCCACTCTTCTAAGGTGAAGACAAGGAAAACAAATAGGAGACATTCATCTAAGAACAATTACTGCCATTCCTTGGACTTGCTATAGAGCAACAGTGCAAGCAGTGTCCTGAGAAAGTCTATGTTAAGGAAAGACTAGATACAGAAGTTGAAGTCATCAATGCAGGAACACACAATTTTGAAAAGTAGAATCAATGGAATGAGGAATAGCATCCTGGGTTTTCAGACCTGTGTATGAAGGAGAGAAAGCAGAGCCATCTCTTGTAATAAATGAAAGGCAGGCATACAGTGCTGAATGTCCCAGCCAAGATCTGAGTCACAGCAAACACCAACCACAAAGCAATCTAATCTCCATGTCTAACTTCTTCTAAAACTCCCTGGTAAGAAGACAAGGCTGGTGTGCTAATATTCCAACTGGCTAAGTACAGTGATGAGTGTAGGAGTTGAAATGAATTTGCAAGCTGTTTTGCAGTAGTCTGCTGGAATTCATCTTTACCATCCCTTTTTACCATGTAGAGGTCAAAACAGGCTCTATCTGCTGAGTCTGCAGGAAGTTTTGGGGACAAGCCTTACTTAAGCTTTATGTAAGCTGTTTTAAATATAAACTGGGGTAGAGCTGGCTGAAAGCGTAGACACCAGGTGCGGTTATAGGAAAGAAGAGTGAATACTTTAAAAAAGGCTTTTAAAAATGTTTGACCTGAGTCTCTAGAAGAGGCCTTGGTGTGGCCGAGGGACAGGCTCTTGTTTTCCCAAGGGAGCCCTGAGAGTGTGTGTGATTGCAGAAGAGGACTGCATCAGGCAGTGGGAGGAAATCACACAGTGCTGCTTCATGAGATATCACTAATTGTGTTGCAATTTAAGATGTGATTTCAGATGTTCTTGAATATATAAGTACTAGTTGGCAGTTTAACTGCTTTTTAAAAAACTAAGGGGTGTCATTTTGTGGGTGAGTTCTTGAATGATCAGTAGGAGTTTCCACACCTTGTGAATTCTGAGACTATATCAGGAGTCATACATTTTGCTTCAATGGATGGTATGGGATGTAATCTTTAAGTGAAACATAATTTGTTGTCCTTGATTTATGTTATGTACTCTCTGATAATGTCCTTCATCATGAACATAAGATATAGCTAATTAAAATGATTTTACTTCTGAGGTTTCAAAGTGCTAGTATTATTAGGAGACTGTTAAAAACAATGTCTGCTACATAATAAGAAAATTATACTGACCCCTGACAAATGATACTGCTCTTCTGTGACTTTTCTCCAGTTTTTCTTTGATATCTGATATTTTTAAGCTGTATTTAGATGAGCTTATATTTCATTATCTATACTATACACACATGCATATGTGTTTGTATGATGATGTATATATAATTGACATTGAATGATATATAGCTATATTATTTATTAGTTATTAACATATATAGTAATGCTATCTGCATACCTTGTGTTTGGGAAATTTCTGAATACTGCAGTTTTAATTCTTAAATTTACACTGCACTCTAGTGGGGAATAAGTTCAATGCAAAGTTCTTTCTGTGTTGGAATATCATGGCATTGTGGACAATTACAAATGCAGTAGTAAGACGTGAACACTACTATGACATTATAATAGCAATAAAGGTAAAATGCCACATTGGGGTGCTTGTGTTATGTATCTCAGAGAAAGTATGCTTTAAAAAACACTCATAAATTTGAAGAGAACTCACTAGTAAAATTTTTTATTTGGTTTCTTGCAGTATATTTAGAGCACATACAAACATAAGCATGCATGTGTAGAGACCACTCATACATATACATCCTAATGTAGAGAAGAACTAAATCAGCACTAATTTCTCATTTTGTTCACCAGGAAGAGCATGAGGACTTAGCTATATTGGCTTGTATCATTTCATCCCTAGTTTTGTGCATTTCCACTGGATCCCACTGGGATGCTTTGAGAGCATCTCTGCCAGTCTTCCAGATGCCCTCTAGACATCAATAGGCTCTTCAGTCTCTTCTGAGTTGTCACAACCCTGTGTGAGGTAGCTGCCACTGGAAATTGCACCTCCCAGATATGCATGGTCTGCTGTCATAACATCAGTGAAATTGCATTTTTTCACTTCCCTTGATAGACACTTCTTCATGATTTATATACCATCATTCTATTTTTAAAGATATTTTGAATAGTTTCCTCAAAAGTAAATACTACCGCAGTTATAGAATTGAGTCTTTATGAATAGTTACCACTATTTTTTTAATCTTGTGTTTTATTGAAGCAGTCAAAGGAAGTTTTCAAAAGTACAGACCCTCTGAGAAGGTCTACCTTGCTGTCCCTTCCTCACACGAGAATGTTTCTCCCACACTAAAGCAAGTAACAAAACTTCTCATTATAAAATTGATTACACAAGGAACTCACTATTACTCAGAGAATTATTTCTTTAAAGCAGGGTTTTCTTATATTTGAATATTTTAATGCTTTATTTTATTTCCTCTAATTGGTCTTGAAACAGCCAAAGTCTCTCATGTGTTAAAACTTAGAGTCACAACTGTTGGCTAAATGCCCTTGTAAATTCTATTTTCTGCTAAATTGTTGGCTACCATCACACAGGCTTATAGCATTTCACCATGAAGTATCTCCAGATCAAATTTTATTTATTTTTTATTTTGAACAGCATGGTTGTTGAAGCTATCATTTAAGACTGAGCCTTAAAAAGAAATTCTTAATATTGACTTGCTGCCACTGCTACTTATGAGAAACATAAGTCTGTGTGAAATGTGTTCTTGACTTACAAATCCCTAGCAGTTTATTTTTTTAAGTTTTTTTTTAAGTTTTACAGTGGCAGGAACTATTAATAAACAAGGTTATTGTACATTGTGCTTGCCACTTACAATTTTATGATATTGTGGGTAATTTGTAGAAGTTCCCACAATATGTCTATTATTTTCTTAGCTGACTGTTAGCACATGCCCTCTATTCTCTTCATGGAATATTGCCTTAGATCGTAGAGATTCTTGGTATCCTAACAAGGTAGCAGATCACAGAACAAGGAAACAGTTAGGAATGGAACAAACAGTGAAACCTGACTTACTAGCTGTAGAAGACAACTCTGGTGTTACTGACGAGAACTCTTTCCATTCAGAAAGCTTGGTACACTTGCCAAATGACATACTCCGCTTTTAAGATAGTTCTTGCGACTATGTGGAGTGGTTTCTATCAAGATAAGAATGAGTTATTCATGAAACACACACATCTCATAACTAGGAACCCACAGACTCTTCTGTCTCTTAAGTCCTCACAGCCATTAATGTAAAATCAAAGTATTTGAACTACACTGTTTGGTGTCAAGTTGTAAAGCACACTCAAGGAGTCTTCTTTTGTCTCTCCACATCACCACATCAATGAAATATCTACATAAGTTTGGAAAAGGCTATAGGAGAGGGCTGTTTGTTCCCATTTTAAAATGTCACTGATTTTTATTTTATACTTTGATTTATAACCCAGTGATCTGTTATTAAATGTACCTTGATTGTTCTAGCTTTGGTCATGGATGTACTTTCAATAGCTATCTAAAATCTTGATTCTTATTTTATTTGGAGACATTGAATTTAGGGGCTAGCAGTAGTATGGCTTCTTGGTCAGTGTTAGCATGGGCTGGAGAAGATAAGAACTCAGCACTCTTAAAGATAGAAGTTAGTGCTTTGGTACAGGCAGTGACATTTCGGCTTCTGTCAAAAGTATTCACTTGGGGCCAGGAGATGTTTCTGTGGGTCTTAGGGCCAGGAGATCCTCAGTGGGTAAGGCAGTTGTTATAAGAGTGATGATCTGATTTTTATCCCTGGGACCCACATGGCAGAAGGAGAGAACTGACTCTTACACATTGTCCTCTAACCTTGAAATGAGGGTATGGTGTACACACACACACACACACACACACACACACACACACACACACTAAAATAACTTGTAAATACTAAATAAGTATATTTTAGGAAGTAATCTGCACCTCATTGGGTGGTTGTGGGGGTGTTATGTTGTTTCCATATTTCTTTTTTTTCTCAATTCATGCTCAGATACATTGATTACTACTTACCCAAGATGACATTTGCTATGTGTGCTATTTTTAAATTATTCCTTTGAGCCGGGCGGTGGTGGCGCATGCCTTTAATCCCAGCACTCCGGAGGCAGAGGCAGGCAGATCTCTGTGAGTTTGAGACCAGCCTGGGCTACCAAGTGAGTTCCAGGAAAGGCACAAAGCTACACAGAGAAACCCTGTCTCGAAAAAACCAAAAAAAAAAAAAAATTATTCCTTTGAAATTGTAGGATTGCATTAATCTCAATATCCAAAAACTAAAATATGCACAAACCAATATTTAATTGCTGCATTTATTAACTGTGGTTTTTAACTCTGTTTCATGGAAACTGGACAAGTATTACATGGAGCCACTACCTTTTCAGTGTCCTAGAAGTTCTTCAAGTGTCACAAAGTTCAGGGAGAGACGACAAGAACAGATTGATTAACATAAGCTGAAGGTGTATGTGTGACTACTGAGTCTTTTTCTAAAGGGAACTCCAATGAGCAAAATTTCACTTCAATAATTTAAATGAAATACCCTTACCATATTGGTAAGAAAGCTAATTTATGCTTCTTTATTCTCCATTGGACAGTGCCATTTAACATATAGTTTTCTTGTCAAAACCTGACATGTTTTAAGATGTCAGAACCCAGTTCTAATGTTTATTTAAGGGTTCAATTCCCCACGTGCCATGGTGAACATACTTTACCTGCTTTTCCCTTTGAGTGTTGATGCTTTTGCCCTCAGAACAAAATTATTTATGCTGTCTGCTGCTGAATTCACTTTCCCCCATGAACAGAAAAGCCCTCCTGTGTGGTAAATGAATCCCAAAGCCTTGAAAGGACAATTCTTCTGGATTTGCACCCCTGCTGAGGTATTGGCAGATAATCTTATTTTATGTGACTAGATAGCAATGTGGGCCAAGCAAGATAGTGTTTCCTTATAGACACGAATATATTTAGCAAAATGATGTGTCAGAAGTTCTCACCAGTGACAACCATCTTTGAAGCATGGCCTTATTTTGGAAAACCTTGAGTTGTTTGTTTTGCATAATATAAATATCCTTTCTGGCAAATTTCTTTAATAGACATTGATTTATTTTTTCATGATAAATTAGCAAGTGTTTTCCATGCAACATTTTTTAAAATACAGAAAACTAAAGAAAAAAAGCCAATTCTAATCTCACCAAATATCAAATTTATCACCAAATATCACCTAATATCACAAAATATCAAGAAGCAAATATTGCTAGCAGTTATCGTCTCTAGTATGTTTCACGTAGTTTTAAGTAGTAGGTCATTGACACTTCTTAAATTAAAACATAAAATCTGATGTTAAAATGTTTTTACATTTCTTCTTTCTATCTTGTGAATTAGAGGCTAACTCTATAGAACTCATGATGGTCCTCCTGCTTCAGCTTCTGAAGTGCTAGGACTTAGAAGTGAGTCAACATCCCCTGTTCCCATTCTCTATTCAATGAGTGTGCAATACAGTAATAGTTAGTGGAACCATGATTGTTTTAGGTTGTTCCACTGCTGAATAATATTTAAGATAACAGAGTTTAAAAGTTTAAATCAATGCAAAAGAAGTTTTATGTATTCTAAATATAATATGGCTAAATATTTAAGTTATTTATAAAAGAAAAGCTAACATGCTTGTATAATGGATTTAACTAAAATAATGCCATCATTTTCAAAAACCTATGGTTTGCTTTTTTCAATGTAACCCTTTCAATTATATCGTTAATATTATTTTAATGGTGTTCCCTAAGTAAGAAAATTAATGTATCTTTTTTAACAAGGGAGTGATCATATGGGGCCCACTCCCAGACAAACAACTACAGGCAATCAAGAAATGCTGATAGCAGGAGAAATACTCTTCTTTGGGGAAGAGGACCACCCCACCCAATTGGTTATCTAATACCAAATGGCCAGCTGCCAAATCATATACAGATAAGTAACATAGGGACTGATCAGGTTGTATTTACATATTTAGGAATATATACATAACACAATTAGGGAAAAAAAGAATTTGAAAGAGAGAGTAAAGTGGGTACATGGGAAGGGTTGGAGGAAGGAAAGGAAAGGGGGTAAACGATGTTATATTTTGATTTCAAAAATTTAAAAACAATTTAAAATGACATATATTTGATATATATGTATATATACATATATACCTTGAGTGTAGAATGCCTGCAAATTCATTTCCATAGCTGTCCTTC
>CABHPQ010156479.1:19211-44252 GCA_902168405.1 Peromyscus aztecus | reverse complement strand
AGAGAGAGAGAGAGAGAGAGAGAGAGAGAGAGAGAGAGAGAGAGAGAACAGGAATAGTGGCGCACGCCTTCAATCCCAGCACTTGGGAGGTAGAGGCAGGTGGATCTCTGTGAGTTCGAGGCCAGCCTGGTCTATACAGTGAGTTCCAGAGCATCCGAAGATTCATAGTGACCCTGTCTCAAAAAACAAACAAACAAATAAATAAGAGGGCCTGGAAAGATGGCTCAGCATTAAGCTCACCTGCTGTTCTTGTAGAGCACCCGCACGGCGGCTCACAACCACCTATAACTCTGGTTCCAGGGTATCTGACACTCTCTTCTGGCCTTCATAGGCTCCTGCACATATGTGCTACACATAAACTCACTCAGGCTTACACCCACCCGCATAATAAATAAATTTAATTAATTAATTAAATCTTGGAAAGGAAAAAGAAAGCCGTATTATCTCAATATGTGCAAACAAAAGCTCTTCATGCATTTTAATATCCCTTCCAGATGAAAATTCTCACCTAATTAGAAGAGAAAGAAACTTCCTTAACCCATTAAAGGGTGTATGTGAAAACCCTTTCGTTAGCATTCCATCAAATCGTGAGAGTCTCGGCACTTTCCCTGTAACAGCCAGAACCAGGCAGGGATGGGTGTGGCTTCCACCATTTTCATTTAGCTTGTGCTGGGGTTCTCTGCCAACGCAATAATGTAAACAGGAGAATAAAAGACATCTACATTAGGAAGGAGAAAGCAAAATGGTCTTTACTTACAGGTAACACTACTGCCATTCTTTAAAAGACAAACAAAAAACATCTGGGGATGATGATGTAAATCTTTAATCCCAGCATTAGAGAGGCAGAGGCAGGTGGATCTATGAATTAGAGGCCAGGCTGCTCTCCAGAGCAAGTTCCAGGATAGCCAGGGCTAAAAAAAAAAAAAATGTAAAAAAAAGACAAATCAATGTAAGGCATACACAAGGTGTTGCAGCACTATTTACAAGAGCCAGGAAATGGACCATCCTAGATATCCATCATCAGATGGGTGGATAAAGAAAATGTGGTGCACACAGACAATGGAATATTTATTCAGCCATGAGAACAATGAGAGTTTGATATTTGAGAGGAAATGGATGCAACAGGAAATCACATTGTTAGGTGAAATAAACGAGATCCAGAAAGACAAATACCAGGTTTTCATCTGTATGCAGAACCAAGATTTTAAGTGATATGCATTCGGGGGTGCAAGGTGTCAGAATGCAAGGCCAATTCCATTTCTATAAAGTAGAAACAAATAGAAACCGGAAAAAAAAAAAAAAAACCATTCAAATACCATTGGCCAAATGTGACGGTATAGGCCTGTAACCACAGCACTTCGGAAGCTAAGGCAAGAAAAGTGAGTTTGAGTTCGGCTTAGGCTACGGCTACGTAGTGAGTTCCAGGTCAGCCTAGGCAACATAGTGAGACCCTGACTCAAAAACAAAAGGAAAAGTTCATGAAAGTGTGAAATATTTGTCAGTAAGCTAACAAAATACACAGAGGTACATTCAAACTTACAGCATATAGTCTGCCCTCTGGATCTGCGGGTTGTCCATACCCACAGATCTAACCAACTAAGGATGGAAAACATTTAGAGAGAAAAAAAAAAATCCAGAAATGTTCCCAAAGTAAAACGGATTTGTTGAGCAACACCCTGAATCCAGGTAAAGAAGCAATGTATAGGTGTACCCCACAATAGCTTTCCGCCCTTTCACAGACCACACCCCCACACCTCCCTTCTCTTCAGCACTGGTTGAGCATGGCTCCTCTTGCTCTGGGTAAGCTGTAGCTATACTAACCGTGCATAGACTTCTAAGTTGTCACTATTAGTCTCTAATAATAAATTCTAACAACTGTTTACATCAGGCTTGCATTGCAGTGGGTGCTAGACATACACTGGCTTCAACCTGAAGTGTCCAGAGGGCCGTGCATAGACTGTATGTAGATACTGCACCACCTTGCCTGACGCACCGAGCAGTGTAGACTTTGACATTTACATGGGGGCCTGGCACTGATCTCCATGACTAATGAGGGATGACTGCGCTAAGAAATTCAAGCTAGGCATGGTGGCATAGGTACACCTTTAATCCCAACACTGGGGAGGCAGAGGCAGATGGATCTCTGCGAGTTCAAGGCCAGCCTGGTCTACAAATCAATTGTCTGGAAAAAAAAAAAAAGGAAGAGAGAGAGAGAGAGAGAGAGATAGGAACAAATCCAGGTCTTGGGCTAAAGAGATGGCTCATCAGTGAAGAGTGTATTCTGCTCCTGCAGAGGATCAAGTTCAATTCCCACTACACACATTGAGCAGTCCAAAATTACCTCTAATCTCAGCTCCAGGCACATTGAGCAGCTTACAATAGTTTCTAACATCAGCTTCAGTGGATCCAAGGCCTCTGACCTCTGCAGGTACCATGTGCATATACCTACACAGACACACAGACACACAGACACACAGACACACACACACACACACACACACACACACACACACACCTGAAAGTTAAAGTAACTCTTTTTAAAAAGAGAAATCCCAGTCTTTACAACAAGCTTGCAAGCAAACCCATCAGCCTCTGTCCCAGGCAGACACACTGTCCTTATACCTCAAACAGATCTGTCCCGGGTTGTGGAGAGGCACTATGGGCATGATGCAGCAGTCTTACATTTTTTAGTGATTGCTGAATCCCAGGGCCTAAACCAATGTCCAGCTCAGCGAGGTTGAAACCTATAGGAATACGTTTGGAAAGAGACCTGCAGGCTGCCATGGAAGCGTCTGGAATCACACGCTTCCATAGGACCCGAAGGAGACAAAACTACCCCAATCCAAGCTCCCAGCCCTCAGCATGTTGCCTGCCTGTATCCCCTGATGCAGAAAACCTTCAGCTTCATCAAGAGAGCATTCAGTGGGTGGTACTCTGTGTTTCACTCTTGGGCTTCTCATTACTCTGTGGAAGGCCTGTGGTCTCCAACCACAGTTTTCGGCCCTGCTCTTCTATGTGATGTAATGGCCCCCTCGGATCCTGAGTTGACTAGAATGAAGTCTGCCAGCTGCCTCGTTCAAGCTTACACGTTTTAGAGAACAACTCCACAAAGAGGAGTCTGTTCTATAATAAATATTCTTGGAGGGAATCAATTTCAAAGATGGCTTCTCCTGTGGCTGGCCCATTGCATCATGCTCTCATGGTTTCCTCCACCTGGGAAACCAAACCCTGCCTTTTGAGGGAAGAAGAAAGGATTCATAATCATCCCAGGCTTATGAAGGATGCATCCAGTCTGAAAATGGCTTCATATCCACCTGATTCTACCAGGAGCCCAGTGGGAGAGCCAGCTAAAGAAAACAGGATGGCCAGCACAGACCCACAAGAGTGTTCCTTTGTTTCAGGGAGCTTTATCCTAGTCAGGCTTCCCACTTTGGTAGACCAACCATTCTACAACTCACGCTCCACACAGAAAAGCCTGGTTCTGATTCTGTTTGGAGCAGTCAGCGTGTGAAATGTGATGAAATTCAAAATAGACAGGATACACACGCTCCAGAGGGAAGTCATTAATACCCATGAACAATGATAAAGCAAAATGCCATCTGCCAGGCTCATGTGGCAAACCTTTTAAAAATTCCAATTAGCCTATAAACCAGAAAGGGGGGGCAGATATGTCCCCTGCCACAAGAGACCGTGTGTCCTCGATATCTCCATTGCTTTGTATGTAAACTACAGTGTGGATGATGGAAGCATTACCAGTGTGTGAATCTATTTGGGAAATTACATTCATTATTCTTCAGGACACAGGTGCTATTTATGTAACCAGGTGGGGCAGGATGATATAAACTGCTAATTAAGAACACATATGTATTTTCACACACATTCTAATGTGGGATGAAACAATTGTCTCTATTATAAACACTGCTACCATGATGTTATTGGATTTAGCCTTTACGTGTGTTTGGAGTTAAAGATAATGAAACATTGCTGTGGCTCTTATTCTGAGGGAAATTGCCTAACTTATGATGGATTCTGATACAGTAGGCCGTTTTCCTGAGTTGCTTTTCATGAAGCACACCGCTATTAAAATCACAATGCCCATTATTAGAACTGGTGTATTTCAGCCGGAAAAGAAAGGCTCTGATTACAAACACATAGAAGAGTTCTCCAGGCTGCGCTTGCCCATTGCTTGTCTTTGAAAATATCAAAGAAGGCAGACAAGCTACTTCTGCATGCTGACATTCTCAGTGTCTCTTGCTTTCTCCTTGGCTCATCATGCAAATGATAGTGGGTTTATATATTTGGAATTTCTAATCCTAGTGCTATCATTATTCAGTTACGTGGTTTTTAGAAAAGCCAATAGTCTTGAGGTCCTCTGGTTTCTGCGCCTATGAGATGTCTTCCCTGCCATTGTAGAAATTTTTTTAAGTTATTGTTAAGTCTCAAAAATGCAAAAAATAAAAAATTTAGAAGTTTTTTTTTTCTGTTTTTGTTTTTTTTGGTTTTTCGAGACAGAGTTTCTCTGTGTAGCTTTGCGCCTTTCCTGGAACTCACTCTGTAGCCCAGGCTGGCCTCGAACTCACAGAGATCCACCTGGCTCTGCCTCCCGAGTGCTGGGATTAAAGGCGTGAGCCACCACCGCCCAGCAAGAAGTTTTTTAAACCCCTAATTAAAAAAAAAAAATCACTAGACCAGATAAAGTAGACAGAATTGTCTGTGTTATGTTAAAGGATGGAATTGGAATTATGTAGCTGTTGTTCAGACAGAAGTGTTTTTGTTCCCAGGAATCTGTCTTCTTCCTGGGCTGAGCCAAGGCGGAGCGAATACTCAATGAGCAGCCATGCTCTGGAGGATACAGGCTTGGATGCACAGGCTGTCTGAATTTGGGTAATAGGGAGCTATTTTGAAACAGTGACTGGTTTTCCAATTATTAACCTAATAATTTCCATTAATGAATTGCATTAATTTATATGATGGGATACTGGGGAAACTGACAGAATGTGAAGGACATAAATCTACATGTAACTTTCATGGAGGGCACTAAAGCACGGCACAGGTGATGCTGCATGGATGCAGGGTCATCACTGTAACAAACACTGTGCGTTCTGAGAGGTTCCAGTACAGATGGGGAGGCTGCCCATGTATAATGCTGATTAGTGTATGGGAGATCTTGATCTTCCACTCAACTGTCCTGTAAAGCTAAAACTACTTTACCAACTAGTCTACTCAGAAAAAAAAAAAAAAAAAAAAAAAAAAAAAGGAAAAGAAGCCAGTCATTGTGCTACCTGGCTAGGATACCAGCACTTTAGGGGCTGAAGCAGGAGGATCACGAAGGTAAATGCCAACCTGAATGATACAACAAAATCCTGCCTCAAACAGGCTGAATCATAGGAAGGGAGTTGAATGGGATCCTTATCAAACTAAAAAACAAAACAAAAGAAGGAGTAGACCCCCATCACTTTAAACCATATATAATAAATCATTTATTGAAATATAAAGATCTCCATTTACACTTTTTAAAATAAAACATGAACAGGGGTATTTGGAAGCCGTCTTGTATTGGCAGACCCTCCCTATGGCGTTAGTCGCTCTCACGCATTCACCACACCACCATTTGGGGAACATGTAAGTATTTTTCCTCTTTATTACTTCTAAAATATAAATTTGGGACATTCAAAAGTGCAACAGTTAATGTGCCTGTGGGGAATATCACAGTTAAAAAAATATAAACAAAGGCAGTGATACAGCTTGTCATACACGTTTTGGCAGTATTCTCCAAGTCTACATAGCAATACATATATACATATTGATGTATAACATCATCTTATCTTATGTCCCTCTTCACAAATATAGGACCATTTTGTACAGGTTGGCAGACCACATTTCAAGGACATCTCACTGATCATTTAAAACGTCACAAATTGTTTTCCTCGGGCTGGCTTTGATTGTCATCATAAAAATAGAAAGCAGGAAAGATTGGTAAATTTTTTTTGGGGGGGGGACTCTGCAGGAGGCAAAATAGAAATGAATCAGGGATACACTCAAAACACTGTTTAAAAATAAAAAATGTATTCCTGCTGAGTGTGGTGGTGCTTGCCTGTAATCCCAGCACTCGGGAGACAGAGGCAAATGGATCTCTGAGGATTAAAGGCCAGCCTGGTCTACATAGTGAGTTCCAGGACAGACAGAGCTACATAGAGAGATCCTGTCTCAAAAAACAAAAACAAATGTATTCCCATTTAATCTCAGTGGAGAGAACTGCTAAGGACAGGAACTGTTCATCCAACCTCATGGTGTCATACAAGGCCCAAAGCAACATCAGAATAAAAGGAACCAGCAAAGTCAAGGCTGTACGAAGGGGTGATAAACAGAACGCTTGAGCTGCAATTCTAGAAACACGAATGTGTTTCAGGTCTAATTGGCTCTAAAGAATCTAGTCAGGTTTTTGTTTTTAATTGGCCAATCTGGCTCAGTCTTCACACTTACTGTGAAAAAGGAAAGTTGGGGTTTGCACTGAGATTATACCAGTAGGCAGTCAAGTACCTTGTTATTGCTTCTGTGGCTTCCAAAGCATCACCTGCTGGAAGCAGATACAGTGATTGCAGTAATCACAGCCCATGTTTCATTCATACGGAGTCAGCAATTAGGCACATTGCAGAGAATGCCAATGAACTTAGACTAACCAGTTTGACAGTTCGGATGGTTCTGCTATCCTCCCTCCCACCTGAACACCCCCAATTCAGGAACACCTTTTCATCTTCTCCACCAAATACAGAGCCGACTCTACAAAGACCTGACACATAGACTTGCATCATCTGTGAACCTGCTTTGAGGTGGACAACCTGAGGTCCCCCGTCCAGTGGAAAGTGGTACCCACCATGTCTGAAACTGGAAGATGTGCCCAAACCAAGATTTTGCTCTCTCAGCCTCAGCTAAGCATGGAAACTTAAATTAAAGATGGGAATTGCTAGAGACGTGGCCTCAAGCGTTACTGACGTAAAGCCAAGGACTTAAATAGTAGCCTTCCTGCATGGTTGACTTCTAGCCCAGTTCCGAATTTCAAAATTGCCCCACCCACGGCAACCCTCTGTGACTCAAGCCGGTGTTTCTGAATGCTGGTTGATCAGAAGCACCAAGGAGTTTATTAAGATGTATATAGGTTCCTGCTCCCCTCAGACCTAGTGATTCCAAATCTCTGGGGCAAAGACCCGGAGCCAGTGACTGTAGTTGCAGTTAACAGTGGGAAATAAAGAGCCAAGCTAATGCCCACACAGCCTTCATTCAACAGCACCATTGTGGTTTCGGGATCACCAGCTCTTTCTCTTTAAGACAAGAGAGGAAAGTGAGGTGCTGATGTTGAAGCATTTTTAAATGTCATAGATTTTAAAAAGTAGGGATGGGTGGGATCCATCAAAGTCATCACTGGTCGTGAAAGAAACTTCTGCCCATCTGAGTCCTTTTGTGAACTGTTCATTTCTACAAGGTCACAGCATGGGAAGTCACATTGGGCCCAGACTTAAGCCTTTATACTGAGAACATTTAGAACACGGGGGTTCCGCCTTGCTTACTTCTAAATCCATTACTTCAGAGGTGATTAACTGCTTTTAGTGCCTTGGATTAGGGAGAACACTACTCAGTACATAGCATCAAAAACTTCTGGGCGACACTACTTAATACTCTGCTCTCTAGTGTTCACTAACTTTAATCCACTAAAGCTATTATATTTTACTGAGAACCATGTTACTTAATATAAATGTCAAAAACTGCCAAACTTGTCACCTACTTAGTAAGGGTTTTTGTTTTAATTGTGCTTTCTCTGGCGGGAAATCATGTTATGGATTACATATTTAGCATTACTGTTAACAGTAGTAGTGTTATAAGTATAGATTACAATATACAGAGGAGTTCTTGGGCTCCTAAAAGACCCAAATCTATTATTCAAGGCTGGTTAGTTATCATCTTTTGCCTCTTTGACACTAATAAGACAGTAAAACAGGGTGGTTCCAGTACCTTTCAAGGTTCAAAGTGGTTTTGCATGTACTTCATGGGAAAATTCAACAGCAGCTGGTACCGGATTCCAAGAGGGAAGTACATGGATGGACTGAGTGGTCTCTTCAGAAGTTCAGAGAGGAGAGTTAACACAAATCTAAACACATCCTTGGTTAGAGTTATTTACATAACTACAATGCTGGAGCTGCGTCGCAGCACGAATCTCGTGTGTGGGAATCTCACCAATGCCCCGGAAACACAAAGCTCGTCTTCTGCGGCCTGTTATTCCCCTTGTCCGTCCATTTCCAAACTTCACACACCCACCGCTGAGATGCAAGAGGCAACGCGGACCAAGTTCAATCCGAGTATCCCGTTCGTTCACAGAGACTCCCCGCGGCCCGGGTCAGGGAACTTCTCTTTCCACCTCACCCGAGTCCTCTTCTCAACCTTTGCATGGCCATGAAGTGGTTTTCTTAAAGGGATCCCAAGGAGGCTCCAGGAGTAGACGAGAACCCCCGGCCCCGCCGGTTACAGGAAGCTGTCCTCCACCAGGTCCGAGGAGTCTATGCCGATGTCGTCCATCATGTCGATGTCCTCAATGGTCTCGTCCTCTCTCTTGATGAAGGTGGAGCTACTGGAGCCAGTCTCAATGGCGCTCTCTTCCGAAGTCTGCGAGCTGGTGGGATTGAAAAGCAAAGGCTAAGGTCACGGACAGACTGACTGCACGCTACACGAGCTGCATTTCCAGGGTGGCTGCCCGAGGCAAAGGGACTCTTTGTGCAAGGTCCTTTCCTATTGAAACTTGTGCAGCCAAGCATGGCAAGTCTGTCATCCAGCCAGCCAGCTACTCATTACCCAGTGCCGCACAGAGGCAATGCCAAACCAAGACACAGCCGGCTTCACAACCCAGCTCGCCTTCCTTCCTGCCACAGGTGTTTTGTGGAAGTTGCTAACAAGACACGAGAGTTTCTACTTTCCCTACACATCCTATGAGGGAGAGAGTAAGTAACAGCCAATCGAAAGGCACTGGGAAAGAAAAGCAAAGGACCGAAGTCAGCCGGACCAAGTCCGGTCCCACCAGCCTCTGGCTGTCTCTGGACCCTCCCGAGCAGGAGGATGGGCTCCCACGTTTGCCTCACTCCCCTGCCATGCTCCTTCTCACCTCTCACCCACCCAGCCCCTCTGAGTCTGAAGGCCCAGGTGAAGACAGAGGGAAAAAAAAAAGGTTTTCTTTTCACATCTATAAAACGGCATACCAGAAGCCTCGCTAACATGGCTGCCCTAAGAGAGACCCGAATAAGAAGGACACCAATAGACATGTCAACGTGTAAAGGATGGCCACTCAGGCAACCTCAACTCTAGACAAAGAACTACAGACAATGAAGGCACGTTGAGATCAGAGACATGGTCTTCCCCAGAGAGGAGCACACCGGTTGCTTATCAGATATCAAATGGTCAGTAGACATACAGGTAGCATTACACAGACTGAGCAGGTTATTTCTGTATGCTTAGGTGAATATAGCTACACACACACAATTATAATCTCAAAAAATAAAATATATGTAAGAAATAAAATTTTAAAAAAAGGTTTCTCTGGAACGTCAATAAAACCAAACAAGGCTAGAAATGACATGACCGTGATGCCTACCAATATATCTGCTGAGACAATTAAATATGATAATAACCATGAACATATGAAAAGGCCCAATAAATATTGGCAGTTATTATTCAAGCTGTTATCTGAACTTGAATAAAGCCTGAGTATTAAAGGAGACCTGAGGACAGCTGTAGGTTTCCTTTCCTCCTTTTTTCGTTCAGTACTGGGGGTTGAACCTACGGCCTCCAACGAGGTCCACATGGATTCTCTATCTCCAACTCTAACTCTCTGGAGCAGGTAACTTTCCTATTCTTATCACACGAATGGTCTCATTCTTAGGAAGCGTATGCCAGTATACCAGGGGTGAAGTATCCTGGTGTTTCCTACTTAGCGTTGAGTGAAAAATAAAAGTGTGTGTGTGGGGGGGGGTGCATGCATGCGTGCTTGTGTGTGTATGTATGTGTGTGTGCATGTGTACGTGCATGTGTGTGCATGTGTATGTATGTGTATATTTTGTGTATATGTGTGTGTGTGTGTGTGTGTGTGTGTGTACGTGTGTACGTATGTATGGTATATATACACCAAGCTGGATGAAGTAAATTAGGTCACCACTAACTGGTTGGTAGTCTCACAATATTCTTGTGTAGTAAACGTTTTTTTTAAACCAAAGGTTTTAGGTATACAGTCCCTGAGGTCCCCAGCCTGCCAGGACTCTCCATCTGTCTTCCCTTCCCTGGATTCCTGACGCCTCGTCTCTCACTATCTGCCTTGTCTCACTATCTGCCTTGTCCCTGTGTGTCGTTTTACTCAGAACTCATGATCATCTGCCGGTGGATAGGACCATGGCTTCTTCCCCACTGTGGGGCGGCTGCCCTGTGCTTCACACAAGGAGGAGGCGAAGGCAGCCGCAGAGGAAGGAAGGACAGACAGACGGAAGGGGGAGGGCTGTGAATCAGCAGTTTGTGAACTATAGGCAGGGCTAAGGACTATTGATGGCACAGCAGACCTCCCAGCCCCGCCTCGCTCCCTTGTCCTCCGCTCCACGACCTTGTATGACCCCCGGGGAGAGGCTGCTCTGACCGTCACCCCGGCTTGGGTGCGCCAATGATCTCAGGACTCGGATCCCAGGTTGTTTGCCCGAGAGGCGCTCACTGGGGGTGAGGCACCTCAGAATCGTGGGGGAGGCATTTTCAAAACTCCATGGGCGGGCTGGAGAGAGGGCTCAGGGGTTAAGAGTGCTGACTCTTCTTTCAGAGGACCCGGGTTCCATTCCCAGCACCCACATGGCAGTTCACACCTGTCTGCAACTCCAGTTGCAGGGGACCCCAACACCCATGGCAAAAACACAAATGCACATAAAAATAAAATAAAATACATTTAAAAAAAAAAAAAACTCTAGGAGCCACCCTGGACCTCTGCCCCTTGTTGTCCGCGCACAATTCACACCCATGAGCCCTCCCTTCCGGGCTCGCACAGGGGGAGGTGGGCAAGCACCCCACTTGCCTGTGTCTGTTCCTCTTGCCTAGGTCCTCCTCCTCCTCCTCCTCCTCCTCCTCGGGAACAGGGTCAATGTCCGGCAGGGGGATGATGTAGCCGCTGTCCGCACTCAGCCTCTGCTCGTCCAGGCCGCCTTCCCAGTCCTTCAGCTTGTCCTCTTCGTTTTTGTAAGTGACGCCAATGTACGAGTTGTCAGAGTCCACGCGCATGCGCGCCACAGCCGGATGGTCACTCTTTAGGAAGTCCAGGTGAATCTTTTCATAACTCTGAAAGTATTCATTGGACGCATTTAATCAAGTGTTACTGACAAACTGTGAAATGAATATAGACATTTAGAACATGTGGTTTAACGTGTATGGGTTTCTACAAGGATAACAGTTTGTTATGTTCCAGATCAGACAGCAATACAAAGAAGAGACCCTGTCTCAAAATAATAATAATAATAATAATAATAATAATAATAATAATAATAATAATGAAAGGAAGGAAAGAATAAAGTTTTTGTGCAGCAAAGAAAAACAAAAAGTGAAGAGAAAAACCTAAAAGACTAGGGGAAAGCTTTGCCAAATACACATCAGTCAATGGATTAGTACGTAGGATATATAAAGAACTACAAATTTTAAATACCAAAAAAAATCATCCAATCAATAAATGGACAATAAACTGAATATTTAGCTTATAAAAGGATAAATACAAATAGCCAATAAATACTTGGAAAAGTATTCAATATCCTTAGCCATTGGAGAAAAGTCAAGCCACCCAACCCAGTCAAAGTGCCTATCATCAAGAAAGTAAATGAAAACAAATACTGACAAGTTGTATTGATGGAAGAGTACTTCCATACTGGATGTCAGTATGGAGGTTAGAGTCCTCAAAAAACAAACTAAGGAGAGTGGTGGTGGTGCACGCCTTTGATCCCAGCACTCAGGAGGCAGAAGCAGGGGGATCTCTGAGTTCAAGGCCAGCCTGGTCTAAAGAGCGAGTTCAGGGACAGCCAGGGCAACAAAGAAAAACCCTGTCCCCTGCCACAAAAAAAAAAAAAAAAATCAAGCAAACCAAGAAACAAAACCCACTACAAGTAAGTTGGGTACGGTGGCTCACATCTTTAATCCCAGGATTTGGGAGGCAGAAGCAGTGGATCTCTGTGAGTTCAAGGCCAGACTGGGCTGCAGAGTGACTTCTAAAACAGCCCGAGCTACATAGAGAGACCCTGTCTCAAAAAAACAGAAAACAAACCAACAAAAATTAAAAACAGAATCACCATATGACTTAGCTGCATCCCTCTGGCGTACTTAAGTCAACACACCACAGAGATTCATGCCATCCGTGTATAGGGCGGAGCAGCCACAAAAGACAAAAATAAAAAAAACCCTACTTTCAACCGCAGTGTCTTCCTCTTCCCACCCGCAGAGAGTCTTCCGCTGACCTAGGTGAGTTATTCCTACCTGCTCCCAGCATCACTCAGGAGAGGTGCAACACGTGCAATCTACACTGACATGCTAAACTGTCAGCCCAAAGGATGGGAGGCTCCAGGGCAAACTACCGACGTTGCCTCTCAAGAAGAAAGAGAAATGAGTCAGTCTACAGTGCCCTAGTCTGAGACGGGCTTCATCACACTCGAGTGTGTGGCTTCCCTTCTCCAGGCCTCAGCAGAAAACTGCTCCATTCATTTGCATCTCTCCCGTGTAGGTCCATGAAATTACATTTGTTCCTTCGAACAATGCTTCCTGTGCCGCAGAAAACCAGCTGGAGTCACAGATAACAGCTGGGATTGCCCCCTCCAGTCAGCTGGTGAAAGCCAGTTTCAAATGAATTTAAGTACGTCCAAATGAGCGATTGAATGGCCTCAGAGGTCCTGAAGGTTCTAAACGGCACTGTAGCCGCAGATACTCAGATGTCTGGAGATTGAAGTGCCTACAGGTGTCAAGCATGTAAGACAAAAGAGAGCCCTATGGGAAGGGGGGGGGTCTTCATTCATCATTGCTACCAGGGTCCTGTAGAGCTCTCCCCAAAGCCGTGGTCACAGAACTACACAATCTGTGTTCTCCCTTGAAAGTGTCCCTTTCAAACAGTGCTAAACAGCACTGCTGGCTGGCATACATGGCCAGCTACTCTCTCGTCCTTGTCCACATCCCCCTAACCACCGTCACAGGCTCCCACTGACCTTTTTATATTGCCCAGGCAGCAGATTCTCCACGATCTCACTCAGGTGGTAGAAGGAGGGTCTCTTCTCGGGCTCGCTGTTCCAGCACTGCACCATAATCTCATAGCTGCAAAGGCAGAGCTCAGGGTGAGTGTGGGAGTGCGCGTAGATGTCGGCCACCCCACAGACCCTGGAGCACGGGCACCGGCCCACCGGTGGAGAGGAAGCTTACACTTCGCTGGTGGCATGGTCAGGTTTGGCCATCCGGTATCCACTCTTGATCTTATTGTAGAAAGTCGAATCCACCATCATGCCAGGGTAGGGTGTGCCACCTAAGAGCCAAAAGAGGAAACTGGATGACCAAGGGCTTCTACGTGTACCTCACATCTTTAATCCCGAAGCCCTGATGTCCCGATTCTTTCAAAGAATCTGTAGGTTAGCATCTCCTTGACTATGGAGGACTGCTCAAACTTGACATAGGAGTCTTGGTTGGTCGAGTTCAAGCATCTTGGGCAAAAAGCATGCAACTTTAGAAAAAAAAATCACTAATGAATTTAATAGTGTTTTGAACTACTGGATATACATACACACACTCAAAAGGTGAGGAGGTATTCTAAGCCACTAAAGGTAAGAATGTCATTTTCTTTTTTTTTGTTTGTTTGTTTTGTTTTGTTTTGAGACAGACTTTCTCTGTGTAACAGCCCTGGCTATCCTGGAACTCATAGAGATCCACCTGCCTCTGTCTCCCAAGTACTGGGATTAAAGGCGTGTGCCACTGTGCCCAGCTTAAGAATGCTATTTTCATCACAAGTGTTCAAATAATTATAGCCAAATTCAAAGCTGGGACCTGAACTGTCAATCATCCACTGTTTTAAGGGAGTACAGGGCTTCAGGAAATGGAGAGTGGGAATGAATAGTGGTGCCCTGAGCACACAGCCAAGGCCAGGCCAAGTTTGATTTCCTCTCTGAAGCTTCTACTCCAAGACTCTTTCTCCTTCCTCTGAACCCACATTATAGCTTGCAGGGTTTACCTCTAACTGTGTAACCCATATGTCCCCAAAGGTCACAGCCGTATCTCCTCATTCGCTTACAACCCTCCCCTGGCAGCAGGCACCTGACCTGTCCAGGCCCTGGTGACAAGTGATCAAATGTTAAGGAGGTTTATCTCCTCCAGATGGGGAGCTACACCCCCTTCCTTGCCGCATCACCTTTCACCTGGGCATCATTCATCATCAAATAAAGGGGAAGAAACTCTCGGTGACCTATCTAACCCGGAGTCCAAAATGAAAAGGCAGATGTCATCGGAAGCACTTTCTGTGGAGGCAAATCACTCTGACACAACCCACGAGAGATAAGGGGCAGTGGCCAGGGGTGAGGAAGAATCCCCCAAAGATTCCTCTGGGTCTACTCAGCCTACATCAGACGTGGTAAGGGCTGACTTGTGGAGCAACTGCAGTGTGAACTGTTGACACTATGTGTGTCAGCATCCTGGACCTGAGACCGACACATATCCCTTCAGAATTAGCCACAGCAGCAGAGCAGTCAAGCCCATACCGAGGGAAAAGATCTCCCAGAGCAGGATGCCGTAAGACCAGACGTCACTCAGCGTGGTGTAGAGGTTGTCAAAGATGCTCTCAGGAGCCATCCACTTCACAGGCAGGAAGGTCTGCAGAGAAGGAGAGAGGAGATTAACCCACAGGCTATGCTCTGATGTCTGCAGAAGAAGAAATGGGAAGGGGTTCTCCCTGGGCTGTGAACAATGCATTAAAGATCCCGCCTGCATCATGTCTCTCGCGTGTTTCCTGTTCACCGGCAACTAGGTATGTTATGCGTGTATATGTTTATGTGTGTATGTTCACGTGTATGCAGGTGCTGGTTGCGTGCGTGTGTGTGTGTGTGTGTGTGTGTGTGTGTGTGTGTGTGTGTGTTTGTGTGTGTGCATATGGAGGCCAAAGACCTCAGCTGTTGTTACTCAGGATACAATCCACCTATGTTTTTGTTTTTGTTTTTGTTTTGTTTTTCTCTGAGAAAGATCTCTCACTGGCCTGGGACTCACCAACTCAGCTAGGCTGCCTAGGACAGAACAAGGAGTTCCAGGGATCTGTTTCCACCTCCACAGCACTGGGATTACCATGCACCAGCCATTATGTCTGGTTTTTCACATGAGTTCTGGAGCTCAAACTCAGCTACCCTTGCTTACCCAGCAAGCATTTCACTAACTGGGCTATCGTCTTAGCCCACTGTCTAGATTCTTAACAATCATAATGAACAAGAAATGTTCAATGTCCCTTCTTATCTCTTGGAAGGAATAATACAATAAAAAAATATTTAACTTTCTATTTAGCAATAAAGTGTGACCTTTGACCAGACCAGTCCCCCTGTTTTCAGGTAACCCTAGGAACAAAACTAAAAACAGATACAGTGACCTGTAGACCAGTGACACCTTCCAAACTCTAAGAAATAAGTGGCTACTTTCCACTGTCAAGAAAGAAGACACTGAGATGTGTCTCCTTTGCGAAGCTGGTCCAAACTTCAGGTGAAATAATAAATCTAGACAGATACACAACGCAGCATGCTTCAGGCTAGCATCCTTCACCCCCTGCCCCCAATTACTAAGGAAACAGCAGACATTCATAACCTTAGATGGGAAATCACTTCCAACCAAGTTTAGCAACTTGTTCAAGGTGCCTGGGAAGAGCCACAGCTCTGGTCATGAGTATGAGCCATGAGTCATGAGTCACAGATACGGACTGTCCAAGCAAGTGCTGCAGCTCTGGGAGCTGTCTTACACCAGTGGAACAGAGTGACACACAATCATACCCCCAGGTGGCAGACATGTCCCAAGCTGCTCATGTGCTTAGGTTGAAGGGATGGAGAGGCTGGTTCAAGCAGGTAATGAAACTATTTTTAAAGAAACTGAACCGTTCTATTAACTCCAGCCATCTTCATGTTCTAAAGCTTAAACTTGCCTGTTGGAAATCTGGTAAGAATTTAAAAACTAGAGATCTCCCTGGAAATGCATGCTTGGATATTCATGTACTTACTTGACTTATTAGGAGTTGACACTTACTGGGTGTGTCTAATCATTTGTTTTTAGTTTTACATGTGTGGGTATTTTGCCTTCAATATCTGTATGCTGCATGCGTGCCTAGAGCACATAAAAGCCGAAAGAGGGCATCAGCTCCCCAGACCTGCAGGTGGTTGGAGCTGTCACAAGAGGGCTGGGACTTGAACCCAGGTCCTCTGGAAGAGCAGCCAGTGCTCTTCTTAACCAATGAGCCATCTCCCCAGACCCTGCTGGGCACTTCTCTATGTCAAGCACTGTCTATAGCACTTTATATGAGTTACCTAAATTATTCCCTTGTAGCAATTTAGGAAATGGGTGATGCTACAGAGAAACTGAGGCATGAGAGAGACATTAACCTTGACCAAATGCCAACCCTGCTATCGGGTGGAGTTGATACCAGGCTGTCTGTTAAGCCCAAGCTTTCCCTACTGAGACCTCTGGAGCCAACTAATGAACCTTGTGAACCTATTTCAGAACTATGACTTCTGATTTAAGAAACAACACACTTCCGAGACTAAAGGGGTGAAGGAGATAAACGGTGAAGGTGGAGGAAACTTACACTGCCTTTTGACACGTAGTTGGAATCATGCATGATGTCCCTGGCCAGGCCAAAGTCACAGATCTTCACAATTTTGCCTTGTGCCAGAAGGACGTTGCGGGCAGCCAGGTCCCGGTGCACGCACTACATGGGAAGGAAAGAAGTCACTTCAGAATGGCTCCAGCTGAGGCCAGACAGCAGCTCTCCTGCAAGACTGGCCACTCCGTGGTGGCACTTGAGGGGGTGCCCTGGCAGGAAGAAACTTGCCCTCCCTCCCCGTCCTGACTCCTCCTGAGGGACAAAGGGTCCTAGAGAAAGATGGACACCCAATGACGTCAGACTCCCAGCCAGTTTGGGGAAGTGACGAAGAGGTAGGTAAACTGAGAAGCCCCTGTTACTGCTGTTACGACTACAGATCTCCCTCCTGGCATTTCGTTCCATGTCCCCCTCCCTCTGAACCTGTGGCTGGGTCTGAGGAGGTCCCTGTGCCTTGAACTTACATTTTTGGAAGCCAAAAATTCCATTCCCCGTGCAACTTGATAGGTGAAGCTCAGTAAATCCAGCAAAGTAAGACCCTCGGAGTCATCATCCGACAGGAGGTTCTTGACTTCTGAGTCTGTGGGAAAGGTGTCAAATGTGTTAGTGTCAGCTAAAAGCACGGGACCCTCCAGGACCCTGAGACCCCCTGGTCTGGCAGGTTGCAGAAGTTTGCCTAACGATCTCCTCCAAAAGCATTTCCTCATAGTTTCTAAACTTCACAGGATACAGAAATTATGCAAAGGAGGCTACGGGTGTGGCTCCGTTGTAGAGAATTTGCCCAGCATGCATAAAGCACACTTTTCAACCCCCAGTGCTATAAAAATGGAAGAAATAATGGCTCTTTCTTCCAAAAGAAATAGACACAGGTTGAGAATTCCTGACCCAGAATCCTGAATCTAAAATGCTTGAAACATCCAAAACTTGTTTAGCACCAGTGTGATGGCAGAAGTAGAACTATTCCCATGCCAGACGTCATGTGACAGGTCATAGTCAAAACACAGGCACACTAGAAAAAATATTGTATAAAATTACTGTCAGCTATGTGTCTGAGGTGTGCGTGAAACAGATAGGAATTTCTATTTAGGTTTGGCTCCCAACCCCAAGATATCTCATTATGTATATGCAAATATTCCAAAATCTGAAAAAAAAAATTCAAAACACATTCGGTTCCAAGCATTTCAGATAAGCGATACCCAGCCTGCATGCACAAACACATACCTGGGGGGCAGACAGTTATATGCAGAATAATTAATCAAACCAAACTCCTCGTGGATTCTCACATACAGATTTTTGTTTGCCCTTGGCTTTCATCCCCCCCACCCCCCCAGTCACAATCACCTCAGCCATCTTGGACACACACACACACACACACACACACACACACACACACACACGGAAATCGTCCATGGCAAATTTGAGGTTTGCTGTATTTTCTTTTTACTTTGTGTTTAGCTCGCCAGTTACATCAACTAACCAAACAGGGCAGGCAGCCACCTTAAAGGACGGCGCCCACGATCAGGCATTGACCTCCCCTTCTAACGTGTCCGCTCCCCCCCATTCATCCCTTCTGGGAGGGCCCCGAGAGTTTTCCAGGAAGGCAGTCTAGGCCAGCAGTTCCCAGTCCTCGACGATGTTCAGGCCAGCCATGAGCGGCTTCAGCCATTCATATTTTTTTTTCCTCCCGGCTATGAGAAGGCCAGAAAACTGCGGTCTGCCTGCCAGCAGGACCCAGGCCGAGCATGAGTCAGGCCCACCAGCTCTGCCCGGGAAGCAATGTAAACTATTTTTAACCATATGGGAGTGGAAAGGAAGCAATGCTTCCAAGAACTCTCATTGGGTAAACTCTAAGAAGTGTTTGGAAGTTCACCCATTTGGCAACGTGAAGTGAATGGAGCTACAGATATGGAAAATAGTGCATGTTGGCTTTTACAAAACAAGCACATATTTTTTAATGGATTGTACCTTTCACTTAAGAATCCTGAAAGTATTCAGAGCACGCTAGAGAATTTTTTTTTTTTTTCAAAACAATCTCCATGGCTGCTGAACACTTCTGCAGCAGCTGATGAGAGGCTCAAACCCCCAAAAGCAGGATCACAAGAAAAGGTCAGGCCCATAGAAACTGCTCACTTCAAGTGTGTGGTTAAGCTAGATCCCTAGAGTGGCCACCCCAGAGCAGGCATGAGGTGGTCCATCTGGCGTGGCATTACCACGTGGCCCCCTGGAGTTGACAAATGAATTCATCCCCACCACATTCGCTTCTGTTTTCAAAGCAGCAGGGCATGCTTTCAAACAAAAGTCAATAGAAACACTTGTCAGAAACTGTAACCTCAAACTGTCTACTCTCCAGTTACTACCCCAAATTGTACGTTAGGAAAGCGAAAAGCGAGGATTATCGCACACACAGAAAAAAAAAATCATGAGGAAACAATGTAAGATTGCCAACTTTCAGTTTGGCCATGGGAAAAAAAAAACCCACCAATTATCACCACTTTCATTTTTTTAACAAAAGACATGTTAACAAGAAAAGATCATTATAACAGAATGAATTATTTATTTAAAGCAACAACATTTAAAGTTTGAGAAATGGATTACATTAGGTCTGTCTTTATTCTCTATTTTTATTTTTACAATATTATATGCTCTTTTTTTTTTTTTTCAGTGCCGGAGCATGAACCATGAACACACCAGGCAAGCAATATATCATTGATCTACATCACTAACCCTGTCTGGACTCTTCTCACTCACGGACCACAGATCTACAAAAGACATCCAGGCCCAGCTGAACAGGCCTGCACTTAGGGATCACACAGTCTGACAGGTGTACCCCTCATCCCCGCTTCCCTTCCTCTGAGTATCCCATCAAACCACAGAAAGATCATATTTGCCAGAATGAGCACGGGCGCTTTTACCTAGCATAGATTTCTTCTTATAGGAGGCTGGCCGATCATACAGCGATCTCTGGATGTCGGAGTACTTAGAGACCTCTTTCCTTTCAAGCATGGGGACATACTGTGTGGTATCGGCTTGCTTCATGTCCATGTAGTCACCATTGTTTTCAAAAGATAAAATCACGTAACTGGAAAAAAAAAAAAAGAGAGAGACAGACGTTTCACCCCGAGTGGCCTCTAATTTGGTCACTCAGTAGATTACATGCTAATTTGGGTACCTACAGTGTGCCATTAACTGAGGGAGGTATCAAGGTCTCAGGGATGACCATAAACAATCCCCATGTGCACACTGCATGGGGTGGTCCAGGCAGACAGATGACCATTAATCAGTCACAAATGGAGGGATCATCTCAAACCCAGGCGTACTGAGAAGGAAGGATGCTTCTGATGTGGAAGGAATATGCCCATCTGGGAGGAAGCAAGCACTTCTCTCAAGAGTGTAAAACGAATACTATCCACATTAACGGGAAACACTACAGGGTCAGCCGGGGTCCACAGATGGCAGTTGCCGTGATTCTTCGTGTTTTACTTCTCTGTCCTCAATGTCACCCCTCTACACACCCTCAGAAGTAGCAGAGACATCCCCAAGAGCCACGGGGAAGTTGAGAGCTACATTCCCAGAAACCCACAAAATACTCTGAGTCTGGTACACAAAGAGTTGAAAAGTTCATGACAGTAAGGACAATTCACTGTTGCCCTCTGTCGGTTAAGTAGCCACGTGGCCATGTGGCTCCGACAAACAGTTCCTACGACTCGATGCACCCATTCAGAGCTCATTAGGTATTTTAATAGCAAGGGAGGTCCTCGGACTTTCTGATCTTACAGAACCTCACAGCCATACTCTTTACAGCCACCTGGAAGTTTTGGCAGCAGAGACAAATGAGTATCACCGGCCCAGGTTCAGCAAGGACCAACAGATCGAGCCTACAGATCCCCCAACCGCTCCTTGCAAGGCACAAATCTAGACACCCCTGGCCAGAGCTGCACTGACGTGTCCTGAGGAATCACATGCAAAGAAGAGAAAGGCTTTCAGGAGGCCCCCAGCTCCCACTGTCACTCAAATCTATCCGCACAGCCTTCCCATGGAATGACCTAGTCCCAAACACCTGCACCTATGTATCCATCCCCACCGACACGGATGGCTGGGTGGGCCGCAAGCCTTGTGGCCTCTGGTGCTGGCCCAGAACCCGCAGGCCCGGAATCTGTCGGGACAGGCTTTTTGCCGACGTGACAAACTGGCTCCCTTCGCACTTACCTCCTTGTACTGTCATCAGCGGGGTTCAGTCCGAAGATGTCCAGCTCCTTCTTCGGCTTCTCTGGGTGCCGGCTCATGAAGCTATCTCTATTCTTATGCAAATAGTTGACCAAATCCCCGTAGAAGCAGTACTCAGTGATGATGTAAATGGGGCCTGCGGGGACCAAATGCACCCAGGTATAAAAACGGACGACAAAAAGAAGCCGTAAAGGTCAGAACCAGTGAACTTTGAAAAAAAGTCAAGGCCACCAGTGGGCTCCACTTATGAGCTTTCTACCCATGTGGCATTAGTCTAAAGGCATGAGGCATGCTTGGGGTGCAGAGAGAGGAATGTGTGCCTGAGACTGGATCAAAGTTCCACGACCATGAGTGTTCCCAGCACACCCTCCCTCCAGGTCAGGGAGGCTACCTGACTTGGTGCAGGCTCCCAGCAAGTTCACAATGTTCAAGTGTGGTCCCAGGTGGGTCATTATCTTCAGCTCAGACATGAGGGCTTGCTTTTCACTGGATCTCGCTGTGGCTGATGAAGTAAGAAAGATTTCAGTTCAACTGAACTACCTACCCCTGGCTCTCAGACAAACACATCTAAGACTGTGAGTCAATAATATTGGTTTACCAAGAGTCTAGATGGCCTCCTTAGTCTGGACTCGAATGTGTGTGTGTGTGTGTGTGTGTGTGTGTGTGTGTGTGTGTGTGTGTGCATGCGTGTGTGTGACCTTGCTTATACAAATACACATGGAGGCCACAGGTGGACATCAGGGTATCTTCTTCAACTCTTTCCCTGTCTTACGTTTTGAGACAGGGTCTCTCACTGAATTGAGAGCTTGCCATGTTGGCTAACAAGCTGGCCCGTAGTGAGCTCCCAGGGTCCACCTGTCTCTTCCTGCCTCCCTGCAGTGTTGGTTCATGGGAGCACACCACTGCTTCAGATCACCATGTTTTCACAGTAAGCACTTCACACACCGGGCCAGTTCCCCAGCCCCATAGTCTTTAAGATTAAAAAAAAAAAAAAAAGAAGTCAACAGAAGTGAAAACATCTGCTTTTTAACAATGAGGGATGAGAGCAAAACAAACAAACAAACAAAAAACAAAAACAAAAAACAACCAAATTGAGAGAGAAAAAACAAAAACCTAAATCCACCTAAAACTTAGAGTCTGAAGAATCACAACATAATATTCAATTTACTATGAAGTCACTTAGTATTTCCATGTCCAAAGCATCCCTGGGAGGAAACACTCACGTTTAAGCATCTTCACAGCCACCTTCATGACAGGCTGGGACCGGCTTAATCCATAAGCTGTGCCTTCAACCACTTTCCCGAAGGCACCAGATCCCAAGATCCGACCTGTGGGCAAACAGAGCCATCAATGCCAGCTCCAGGCTCCTCAGCTTTACCCTTGGCAGAGGCCGGCGCACAAGGGTGTACAGCTGGGTGGGAGTTTTTCCTGTACTGAGTAAGCCTAATTATTCCTCCAAGTCATCATGTCAGAAAAAGAATTGAGCCCACAGGGAAGGAAATTAGTGCAATTGCTTTTGTCAAATAACATTTGCACTGGAAACGAAAACACGGACGAGACAGAGGAGAGCTCAGCCATCCCTGGTGTGAACATGGGCTCCCGCCAGGCCCCGGGCTCCTGGGCACTCGCCGCTGCCATGGCTTCGGCCCAAACCCCCTGTTTCTCTAGCCTTCTGTTTTTCTCGTGCAGACAGAGGCGACCTTTGCATTATCAAATCCTTAACCACTGGAAATCTCCAGTATTCCAAATGCCACTGATTCTGAGGAACACACCAGTGAAAGCTTGGACTAGTCTCCTTTGTCATGAAGGAAGGTCCCTGGACCAGAGGCTGTGTGCCAGCACGGCCCTTCTTTGTGTAGGGAGACCAAAAAATCAAAGCAGTTGTCTCCACCCTTAAAGAGACCGTGATCGGGAGGGGGAGGTGCATTTTCAGGAAGCCGGTCCGACCATGGGCAGCCCAGGCAGAAAATGACACTGAGAGTGGACATGCCCTCTCCTCCAGTCTGTACCTCCGGCATCCACGCCTGGGAAGGTGATGTTCCTCCAGTGAGTTGGACTTGCCCAAGGAGACAAGGACAAAGTGATGGACAGCAGGGGTTTGCCTGCCCCCACCACCCAATGTTATTATTTTTAAGTTCCCTAAGCTCTGCATCCCTTTTTTGGGAAACAGTGGTGGAAATATAATAAAGAATCTCAGGTATAAGTGAGGCAGCCTGGCTTGCTTACAGTTGGAGTGACTCTGTGAGATCTGAGCTCTGCTGTATTTTGGAGTGAGACAGACAAATAATAAAAATCCACATTTGAATCTGGTGAGCCCCTTGATTGTGACATAACCTGTAGGTCTAACTTTTTTTTTTTGTTTTTTTTTTTTTTTCCCTTGTTCTGATTTTTAATCATTTAAAAAAAAAAAAAAAAAAAAAAAAAAAGCCTCTTTGGGACTTCATTTTTAGGTCCCAAGCCAGGATTGAAATCTTTGAAATGTGTTACAAACTGTCTTGATTTTTATGTTTTGTTTTAAAGTGTGTGTGTGTGTGTGTGTGTGTGTGTGTGTGTGTGTGTGTGTGTACAGGAGGGGGTTAATTGGGGTTTTTGAGACAGGATCTCATGTAGCTCAGGCTGGTTTCTAACTCTCTATGTAGCTAAAGATAACTGTGAATTCCCAATCCTCCTGCCTCACTGGGATTACAGATATGCACCACAACACTAGCATGTACTTTTACATCCTACATTGCATATATATATAATATATATATTACATATTAATATATATTATATATAATTTATATATTATATATTAATATATATGTATTTTATTAACCCTCAGAACAGATTATAACACACTGAGTTATCTCACTTCACAGCTAGTCCTTTTTAGTCACAGAAGTTCATTTCATTTTCCACTATGGTTTCTTTGCCAGGCTAAAATCATTCCAATAACACAATTATGAGTGTCTTTCCTTTTGGTATGTTGATATAGGGTCTCATGCAGCTCAGGCTGGCCTGAAACCCTCTATGTAGCTCAGGATGACACCAAACTCAGGATTTTTCTGCCTCCACCTCCCTAGTCCAAAACTATAAGTATATACTGCCATGCCCAGTTAACTCCATCCTTTTTCAGTTCTGGGGACAGAATCTGGGGCCTCACATAGGCTAGACAGCTTCTCCACCTTGACTTCCCCTTCTCAGACCTAATGAGCTCATGCTCAAGATGTCTGTGTAGCCCAGGTTGGCCTTGAACTCACAGTCCTCCTTCTTTAGCCTCCCCAGTGCTGAGGTGAAGAGTGTGAGCCACCACATCCAGCTCTGTGAGCAAATTTCCTACCAGGCAGAGTTCAAACCCCAGTTCTTCCCCAGGCCTATAACTAGCAAAGCTGTGTAGGTGACACTGGGTCCTGGGAGGCTGCCCTCACAGGAACTTACCAAGCACCAGTCCATCCCTCGGGAATTCCCATCTGGAGTCATAAGGCAGCTGCATCGGATCCACATAAATATACTCGTGTCCATCAGGGCTGATAGACTCAATGACCCTCCAGCGAATTTCATAGCGTGGTTTCTGTAATGACCAGGGCAGGTAACTGGTGAATTACCAGCCTCGAGGCACCCAAGCTTCACTGCAGAAGCAAAGTGACTGGACCCAGGAAGTACATGATTCTCCACACATGTACCTAACATAGTCCACCACACATGTATCTAACATAGTCCACCACACATGTATCTAACACAGTCTACCACGTATGTATGCAACAAAGTCATCTACCACACCTGCATCTAACACAGTCCACCACACATATACCTAACACAGTCCACCACACATGTACCTAACATAGTCCACCACACATATACCTAACACAATAGTCCACCACATCTGTATCTAACACAGTCCACCACACATATACCTAGCACAGTAGTCCACCACACATGTATGCAACAAAGTCATCTACCACACATGTATC
>CABHPQ010156479.1:9186-19201 GCA_902168405.1 Peromyscus aztecus | reverse complement strand
AGTCCACCACACATGTATGCAACAAAGTCATCTACCACACATGTATCTACCACAATCCACCACACCTGTATCTAACACAGTCCACCACACATATACCTAACACAGTAGTCCACCACACATGTATGCAACGAAGTCATCTACCACACCTGTATCTAACACAGTCCACCACACATGTACCTAACACAGTCCACCATATATGTATCTAACATAGTCCACCACACATGTATCTAACACAGCCCACCACATATGTAATTACTGAGCCGCTTCTCTGGACCAAACACTGAAAGAGGCAGCTGTTCTTGTTCTAATGGCTCCGAAGACTCACCTGCTTCCAAATGACAACCAGGACAATGAGAGAGACGATAACAATCACCAACAGCACCAGCACCGCGGCCGCCACCGTGAGCTCAGAACGCAGGGCTGGGGGACAAGAGAGAGACGCAGTGGAGAATTTCCTCAGTTATCAGGGGCAGAGAGTAGAAAGGAAGTGTTTGAGCCTGACTGGGACTGTCTTACTGCTGGTGGGTAAGTGTCCAGGCTCCCCAGCTCACTTTGGGGGTGGCCAGTACCATCTCTCCAATACTTGTACCCCTGAATGAGATGTGATTCTTCCCTGGGACAAAACACGTTTTCCAAAGATTGTCCCAGGATCCCCTTTTGGACAATTTGAACAGAGACAGGGAAAACTGGGAATGAGTTGGGAGCGATTTCATTTGCAGGGACAACCACCTCATCAACTTCATGGTAAAGCTTTTTGAGGAGGCATTTTGCCTTTGGGCTCCCGTCTCTTGGCTCCGTTCCTCCCTTTCTTTGTTTGTTGGGAAGATCTCAACTCAACTCAGCTGTTCTAAGGAGCCAGAGACAAAGGATTCTTCCTCCTCGTTTCCCATCCCAATGCCAATGGCCAAACTAACGAGGCTCAGTAGCCACACTACATTTGACAAACGAAAGTGTCCACAGTCACTGCAAATGCAGCAGGACGAAAGGTCCTGACCGCAAGACCAGTGCTTCAAGTACAGACAGGGCTGAATTTCTGTCCTGGGACCTTCATGACTATGTGACCCCTGTCTGGCATTCCACATCCCACCTGAGGAAGACAGGGCTTGGCTGGTGACCTGGAGTTATCCTGCCTACTGAGACACTCACTGGGGGCCACCAGCTTCAGCTCTCGGTTCCCAATGCCAAGGTCATTCTTTGCCAGGCATCGAACTGCAATGGTCTCTTCCACTTTGGCAAAGGACACTCGTCCCTCCACGGTGCTCCTGCCCCGGCGATGGAACTCGGTGATGATGTTGGAGACATTGCTGGCCAAGGTTGTCCATGAAGTGTCATTGTTACATCTAGAGAGAACATGACACAAATGGGGGTCTGATTACTGTGGGTCACAAAGACCGGGGACCGCTCCACATTGATGACCTTGCACACATTTGGGGGTTGCCACAGGTTAGCTTTCTCATTTTATCATGCATATTCACTCACATTAAAATTCATTTGCACCTGCTCAGGGGAGCAATCTCACACTGATAACTAAGTTTGTGAAGGAGGCAGATAAATTAAAAGAAAAAAAATACAGCTACCAATCCAAAATCTTGAACCTATGAGCAAACTGAAGATAATATCAAACTTGTTTAATAATCCCAATTTCTCAGTCCTTCAAAAATACCCTCTCTCCTCACCACCAGCCCCAGGGAGAGCTTCTGAGGGGTCTCTAGGGCTGCAGTAGTCTTCTGGATTAAGTTATTAGACCTAGAGATTCCAGCACCTGAGTCACCCAACAGCCCTGGGGGAGGGGAAGAGCAGAAAGCTCAGCCTTCAGCAAAGACGCACTGAAAGCATTCTGAACACAGCTGGTTGCCATGGGGATAAGTGTGAGTGAACACACATTTCAGGGGCCCATGTATTAAGGGGGAGGAGGGGCTAGAGAGGTGACTCAGCACGGAAGAGCGGGTGCTGCTCTTGTAGAGGACCCAGGTTTGGTTCCCAGCACCCCCATTGGGAAGCTCACAACCACCTGCTACTCCAGCTTCAGGGGACCCAATGCCCCCACTTCCGGCCTCCAAAGAACCAGTGGCTGTGAGCGGTCATGTGGGCACTGTTTCTACTTCTGTTCCTATGGCAGTCTGGCCACCAAAACAAAGTTGACCAAATCAGAGATGTGAGCTGGCCAGGGGTGGTGGTGCACACCTGTAACCCCAAAACTTGGGAGGGCAAAGCAAGAGGACTTTATGTTTGAGGTCAAACTGGGCTGCATAGTGAGACCTTGTCTCATAAATAGAACTGAGCTAAAAATATAGGCTGGTGAGGTTAAAAATCCTTGAATGACAGTGGTTCTTAAAATTCTTCTAGTCTTCACATTAGAGACAGTTTTAAAACAGAAATAGAAAAACATTGGTAATAAAAGAGAAAAATAAAGGCCCTTTGAAAACACACACGCATGCATGCGTGCTTGTGCACACACACACACACACACACACACACACACACACACACACACATCCCAGGAGATGGAATCCACTTTCAGAACCCCATGGTATAGTTTGTGAGTAATAGGAGCCTTGGGCCGAGAAGAACCACGAATACAAAAGGGGTCAGCCAAAGACATAAAATGCACTTGAGATCCTTGATGTCATGAAGGAAACATTCTGACCACACAAGAATAGGGAACATCTGGTTTCCATACTTCTTAATATCCTTGCAGATCATCCACTCGATGTTCGGAAGAGGTGTGCCTTCGGCTGTGCATCTCACAGTCTGTCCCCCGCCAGAGCCATGGTGGTCATCCACAAGCTCCAGGATGGATGCAGGAACTGCAGAGGAAGGAGAAGTCAGAGCTGAGCCATTCTTGTCCCTGGCCATGGAGAGACATCCCTCCAAGGAACGTTCCCACGAGTTCAGAAATGGCCCTCCCGTTGTGTGAGACAGAAAGAAACACTCCAGCTTCAACAGACCCATCAGTTAATAGTGACTTCAGTGTCAGTGTCTGGGGGCTTTGTGCCTGGATGGTTTAGATCTGGACCGAGGGGAGGGAGAAGGGCCTGTGGTCCTCAGCATGGAAGGCAAGGAGGACACTCCAATTAGCTTTGCACTTGGGATCTGAAAAAAAGCATCCTTCACCCAAATGCATCCGAGGGGCATCACTAGTTTTTAAAGATCCTTTTGCTGATTTGTAGTCAAATAAATTAGAGACAGGCAAGTGTTTTGCCAGAATGACCACAAGATGTCAGGTCATCCTGATTTTCCACTTGTGACAACATGTGAACCCTCAAAAAGTTTCAGATTTTAAGTCATATGTGGAGGCACATGTCTGGAGGCTGAGGCGGGAGCATTACTATTTCAAGGCTAGCCTGGGCTACGTACTTAGACCCCCATCTTGTCCCCTTCCTTGATAAAAAACCATGCCTGAGATTTCAGAGCATTTCGGACTTTGGGATTAGAAATGCTCAAACCGAACCCAAATCTGCAGGCGTGACAGCGTGGCCCCTGACATGTGTGCATGTCTGGTCCCTGCTCGCACCCTAAGCTCTTGCTCTTCCTCCAAGGCTGTGAAGAGAAGAGCCAAGCTGTCTCTGATGGACAGCCATCCACTGAGAACGCATGACCTTTCCATGACTTTTACATACCTAGAGTTGACAGCTCAAACGTGTAACTCTTCACGTCGTCGTCGTTTTGAACTATAATGGTATAGTGGCCGCTGTCCTCCTCCTTAGCCCGGATCAGCTTTAATTTGCTTTGATACCTTAAGAGAAGAGAATTTTATTCTAACAAGCAGTAGCCAAATAAACACCAATTGTTTAAGCAATTACAGTCTTTGGTTGAAATTTTATTTCTGAAAAAAAAAAAGTCTCTTTTTCTTGTTATAAGGTCAATGTCTTTTCTAGAATTCTTGCCCTAGCTTCCACACACTGAAAGTCTCACTCAGAGAAAAAGCCAAGTATTTTGAGATAAGCCATCTCCAGGAGCTACCAATTCTGGCAAGACCTCATTTCTAAGTGAAAATAAACACAGCCTCTTTAGATGAAAACACTTAAGATGGCTCGGTTGGTAAAACTGCTTGCTGCTCAAGCAAGGCCTTGCCTAGCATGCAAGGGACACGAGAGACCCAGGGCTGATCATGAGCACCAGGAGCAAGGGAAAGTGGTACCGGTAAGAGATGAGAGAACCTGCCCCAGTCACCAGGGTCAGGATCCAAGTGACTCACTGACTGGAACTCAGTCAGACTCCATTCATTGTCAGTGACATCCTGCCCTGGGGCAGATGCACTCCAAATGGTGGCATTTTGCTACAGGTAGGTCTACATGTAAATTACCTCACAAGTGGAACCCGTTCGTTCATATGTCTGTTGGAATCTGATGACCATCAAGGATTCTATTGAGTCCAAGCACATCTGATTCCCCCATCTTTCCTTCACTTTTAGCTAGATCCAGTATGCTGTCTTTCACGGGAAGACAGAACTTTTTAGTCCTTTCTTTCCATTTTGCCTTAACTTATCAACGTATTTTCGTCAGGCTGCAGTGTTATCGCTAAAGTGTGACGAAAGTGTGATTAAAATGGGACTGTAAACACGTCTCAGCTCAGGTGCTACACCTGGTGGGCTGACGTTTGGTCTGGATGCTCAGGCGTAGATCAACCTCTTTCTAAGAAGACACGAGTGATGGAAGCCATCTTTGAAGGGTTCGCTTTACCTTGTTTCCTGGCTCTTCTGCACGTCCGTGGTGATCTCGGTGAGATTCTCAATCAGAGTCAAGTTGTCCTTCAGCCAGGATATCCTGGGAGTAGGGTAGGCCTGCACCTCCACCACAAACTCTCTGACCTGATGCAGGTTGACAGATTCCAGCTGGTCAAAGGTGGGTTTGATCTCAACAAAACCTTTCTCTGTGTAAGCAAGAGTTCCCGTTACATAATAATCACTGTATATGGATCCCAAGTACCATAAATGACTGACATTTAAGGAAATAGTACCGTGGACGGAAATGGTGACTTTCTTCATTTCTTTGACCTCCTTAGTGGCCTGGCGGGCAGCACATTCATAATCTCCACTGTCTTTGACCGTGGCCTTGGGGACCGTCAAAGTGTACACCAATTTGATGGATGGGAGTTTGATCTCCTCCAGCATGGTGATGCCTTTGTTTCTCTGCAGTAGCAAAGAAAAAAAAAAAAAAAAAAAACACTAATGTTTGAAAAGCTCCTTCCAGATTGAGCCCTAGAAAGGACTCCTCGGTTCTAATCGATGCACACTCCGCAGGAGACTTGGCAATCGGGAGAGCAAGTATGGGTGGGAGCAGGGATTATGCTGTACTTTGCAATTTTGCTGTGAGCCTAAAGCTGCTCTAAAATATAAAACCTGAAGAATAGAAATAAAAACAAGAATGAGGAGGGGGAGGAGCCAACAAGGCCACACTCCCTCCCTGGGGACCTGGAAGCAGTCAGTGGTTGCTAGGAGAGACATTTTCTTCAATGACGTAGCCACGGGTAAGTGACCCATTCCTGCCAGTGGCCCTCTGCCCACCCTTCCAGAAACAACTCTAATTAAGCTAACTGGGGCACAGACAAGTGGTCAAAAGGCGTGAAAGAGGGACAGGGACTAGCTTGAAAGAAGAAGGGTGTCAGCTAGAGCGGGAGGGGCAAGAGAGGAGAGTCAAGGGTAGATGGTCATAATCAAATGTATGGATGAAAATGCTGTCATGAAATATCCATTATTATACAGAGGTCATATATGATAATAAAGAGTGAATATAACCCCAAATCTAGATCCTTTAAAAAAAAAAGTCATGCTTTAAAATGATATTAGAGGTAGATGTGGTGGCTGACAGCTCTAATCCAGCACGTAGGAGGCTGAAGCAGGACTGTTCCCCTGAGGCTGAGGCGAGCTTGAGCTACATAGCAAGTTCTAGGTCAGCCTGGACTATAGAGTAAGCCTCCCAGAAAACCAAAAGACAGACAGACATTAACACACTGGGCTGGGGCAGTGGCTCAGCAGTGAATCATGTGCTCAGCACATATGAGACTCTGGGTTCAGTCACCAATATTGCAACACATTTTTTAATAAAAAATAAATAAATAGGATAGTCAGTGATCTGTGTAAACTGTCCATATGACCCACTTGGGGGGGGGGAGGATGGATAAAACAGACTGTGTTGAAAGAATGATACTTATTAATTATAAATATTTATGCATGAAAATTTCGAAAGGATCTATCTGTCTGGAATCTGAAAATGGTGCTGCTCTGGGAAGCAGGTTTTCCTGTGTCTCCCACATTTTTACAAAGTTTCAAAAAGGAACTTTCAGTACTTTTGTGGGGAAAAAAATGTGTTTAAGCATTTTAAGTATTTGTGGGACAAATATCTTGTGTTTCTGCTTAAGAATTACCTGCCTCAGGCTGGACAGTGGTAGCGCACACCTTTAATCCCAGTACTTAGGGGGCAGAGGCAGGCAGATCTCTGTGTGTTCAAGGCTAGCCTGGACTACAGAGTGAGTTCCAAGAAAGGCTCCACAGACAAACCCTGTCTCAAAAATAATAATAATAATAATAATAATTATCTGCCTCTCGTAAGTGAAAAGAATTTTTGTTTTAAGGATTTAAAGCAATCTAGAATGAAGAAAAAAGTGTCAAATCACCATATTGTGCCAAGAGTATGTGAACATACTAGACAGTGAGTGTTCCTCGATGCATGTAGTTGATAATGTCTAATTTAAGAACATCCAACTTGGCTGGGCAAGATGGCTCAGTGGGCGAGGGCACTTGTCCTGCAAGCCTGAAAACCTGGCTTCAACCCCTGGAACCCATTTAAAGATGGATGGAGAGAACTGACTCCAAAAACAGTAGTCCTCTGACCTCCACCCATGCGGTAACAAGGACGCCACCTCACACATGCGCCAATAATGAATAAAAATTTAAAAGAACAGTCAGGAGGCAGGAAGAGCCAGCCAAAGCTTGGGAGAGAAATGGCCAGCAGAAGACAAAGTTGTCCGATGACAGTAAGACCAGGGGACAGAAATTTACAACTCAAGAGTAGGGAGAAAAGAAAAAGGCTTTTGTGGTATGTATAACTGACACATGGGTTTATTCCCCGTATATAATTGTATGTGTATATTTTATTCCCGATGAGGCCCTCATCCACATAATTAAACACCGTTTCTGCATTAGATTTCCATACTCTTCATGCACATCTCTGATAGTCTCACTTCAGCCATCAGAATGAATGAGACTTTATACAGAGTTCCAGTTAGACGGAAGGAATACGTTTTGGTGTGCTGTCGCACAACTTGATGACTACAGACCATAAGGACCTAAACGCCTAGCTACATGATCAGATGACTCAAAACCCCAAGACATGTGAGTCAAGAGAACGAAGATGCATGACTACCTCTACCATGGGCGAATATTTAAAAGCCAGGCACTTCCTGCTTTTCTAATGTTTTCATTGTTGTGTTATAGCCACAGAACCTCCCTGTTTGTTTCTGACGTCTCCAGGGGAGTCTTTGTGTGCTGTGAACACTCTGTCCCCTTTACATCATCTCAAACTCTCCCCGACTGAGAAAAAGCAAAGGCCTTGGAGTCATGTGCCCATTGTCTGGATGGAAAGCTGAAGCCTGGAGAAGCTCAGGGGTGTGCCCCGGGGTGAGAAACACTACTGGCATGTGAGCATTTCAAGTCCTGTTGTGCTGGCTCTGTGTGCTCCATACCCAGGGGCACCTACCACTTCTCCAGGGTAGGTCCACTGAAGGTCAACCACCTCATTGTTAAAGACAGCACAGGTCACCACAATCGTTTCCCCTGATTTATACACAGTTTGACGCGCTTCCATCTCCAGATTCAGGTCTGACGTTGCTATAATGAAAGGACAAAGGAAATACGGTGCAGTTAGGATCTCAGAGTAAACGTGGAGCTGAGTCAGGTTCATTTAAAATGATGAAGAATCGTGTGCAAACTAGTGTGATCGAGACAAATGCTGGAAAGTCTAAGAAGCCTTGCCATTTGGTCCTATCCAACTTGGGACGTAATTATAACAGAGAAAGACAGAATAATAACAATAAGAAGAATGCATCTCTTTTAACCAGAACACCACGTGCCTGGGCATTTGAGTTAGCTATGGTTGGACTCTTTCAGGCCACCTTAAGGCTCTGGGCTCCCAGCCGCCACTTCTTTTCTCTGCTCCTCAGTTATTCTTAGCGCCTCCCCAAAGCCCAGCACAAAATAAGTTTGTAACAAGAGGCAAGTGACATGTTCTAGCTTCTGCCCCATGTCCACGTAAAGTCCTCCCTAAAAGTCTTCCACTCCAGCCGCCAGCGTGTGATAGACTTTGCCAGTCTGACTAACCCCCTCACGTCAAAGGGAGGAAGTTCAGCCTCTTTAACTACAGCCTTCCTTCAAAACTGCAATCACTTCGTTCTTAAGTTACTGCAATGAATCTAGGTCTCCAACCCCCTGGGGTGTATGTTTGTTTCTTAAGACTGTGTAGTCAAGAATGTGAATCAATAGTAAGAGGCTTATGCAAGAAAGGATTCCTTGTGGGATTTTTCATGGAGCATGCAATCTTACACGTATCAGCAAGTTCAGTCTGTGGTGGTTTTTAAGCCTGGGTTATAGCCACAGAGGTCAAGCACATTGTATAATGAAAAAAGAATCTTAAATTCCGAAACCAGAACCAGGTCTCCACTGCCAGCGTGCTTACAATCAAATTAAAAAGCCTTTAATTGTTCGCCTGTTGCTCTCACTGAAAGAGGTGGAAGTACCTTTCAAAGCATAAACGTTAAACTCGCTGGTCTTGAACGTCCTTCCCTTGACGGTGGCCTCACAGATGTATGGCCCCACGCTGAAGGTCCCGTTGAAGCCCTGCCTGCTGTCATAAGAAGCAAGCACCAGCCTCCCATTATTGTGCAAGGTCACTTGAGTCTCCGGGTCTGTGGTGCGACAAGGTATGATGGCGGAATCGTCTTCTTCCACGATGACTAAAGAATCTGTCATCCCTAGAGGCACAAAGGCCATGTCTGGGTCTGTGATTTTAAGGAGAGAAAGAAGAATCTATTAGGGTTTCATTTCATTTTTACACACATATAGAGAAAAGGTATTCCACTGATATCACCATCATCGTTGTTGTTATTGTTATTATTATTTATTGTGTTGGTGTGCTAGAGAAACAACTCAGAGGCTCACATATGCTAGACAAGTGCTCTGCACTGAATTACACCCCCAGCCTGGCATTATTCTTGCTAGGTATGAAATTATTATTGTTGTTATTATTATTATTATTACTATTATTGTTGCTAGGTGTGAATGCTACCTCTGCACATATATCCAAGAGTCACACCGCCAACATTAGTTATTGTGACAAGCAGAAAACAACTTTAAGATCAAACAACAACAACTAAATAACAACAATGATAATTAGAAATACCATCCAGAAAGCCAAATCAAAATTCTGAAGATTAAGACACCAATTATAATCCTTGTTTCTTCCATTTATTTATATATGTATCTAGTATTTTGCATCCTCGTTATGGTTGGTTTTGTTTGATATAAAGTCTTGCTGTGTTTCCCAGTCTGGACTGGAACATGTTAAATGATGCAGAGTGCCCTTACTGACCTTGCACTCACAATCAGTCCTCCTGGCTCAACTTTTCTAGTGATAGATTATGGGTGTGTACTTCCAGCCATAATTCTTCTCTTATGAACTACTCTTAGAAACCCCTACTGCCAGCCGGGCAGTGGTGGCGCATGCCTTTAATCCCAGCACTCAGGAAGCAGAGACAGGAGGATCTCTGTGAGGCCAGCCTGGTCTACAGAGGGAGTTCCAGGACAGGCTCCAAAGCTACACAGAGAAACTCTGTCTCGGAAAAAAAAACAAAAACAAGCCAGGCGGTGGTGGCGCACACCTTTAATCCCAGCACTCGGGAGGCAGAGCCAGGCAGATCTCTGTGAGTTCGAGGCCAGCCTGGGCTACCAAGTGAGTTCCAGGAAAGGCGCAAAGCTACACAGAGACAGGGTTTCTCTGTGTAGCTTTGCGCCTTTCCTGGA
>CABHPQ010156477.1:0-18158 GCA_902168405.1 Peromyscus aztecus | reverse complement strand
AAAAAAAAAGACCTCTTGGAACAAGGCAAATCTTCTCTGCTAGCCCTGTCTCTCCAAGCTAGAGAAAAACAGTGGCCAGAGTTCCCTGAGGCAAGGGCCTGGTGAGACAGCACAGGGAGAAAATGGAGCAGGGACAGACTCCTCCCCGAAAGGTGCAGGACCTGGGGAAGGCTGCTAGCATTAAAAAGGGTCTAAGTTCTAAGCAGTAGCTGCAATGGCAGCATGGGAAAAGCTGGGGCAGAAGCAGGGACAGAAGCTCCTACCTCCAGAAGCAGTTAGCAGAGGAATGAAGCCACCTCCATTGTGAATCTGCATCTGGAGGGGGGGGGGAGGAACAAGCAGGACAAGACAAAGATCTATCAGGGGAAAGTCTCTGTTGTGAAAAAGCTTTATCTTAAGTACTTTTGTTTTCCCTCACTGACCCAGTAAGGTGGAAGAGCAAGCCCCAAGGGAATTTTGCTTCAGGCACAAAAGGACCTGCCCGAATATGTGCAACCAGGCAGGTGTGACTCAGCTCCAGGGATACTATCAGGAAAGAAAAACACCTAGCAATACCAGCTCAGGGACAATAGAAATCTCTCCATCTCTCATGATGAAAAAAGCAAAAAACTTGACTCAAACCTCTTGTGCTAAAAGCAGAAACTTGACGTTAGCCATGTAAGGGGAAACAAAAGTGGCATACTCCAAAGGAATTATGGGAAATGTAGTCCATAAGGGCATTCGTAACAGTGGGCCCATATAGAGAAATGCACTATGTAGTTTTTCAGATAAAATGGCAGTACTGCCCAGAAAAACTGGTTTTTTAGCTGAAAGTGAAGCTTCTTTTCAAAGCGATGTTAGAAAGTTTAATCTTTCCTCCTGAGAACTAAGAACAGGCAAATAGCCTGCCTCTAAGGAGATTATTAAAGTACTAGTACTGTTTATCAACAAGCCATTTTGAAACCCTTTAAAAAACAAGGGAAAATGGCCCTTACACTGAGAGATTTCAAGAGTTTGTAAGATTGAGTTGGGCTTAAGATTCGAGAGCAAAACATTGATATCATTAAAAAAATGCCCATGGTAAACTTAAAAAGCAGCTTTAAAAAATTAAGAAGGGGGAAAATTGTCTGAGAGTTTGTTGAGTGTTAGCTCCAATGAAAAGCTGAAAAGAAATGGAGCTCGGAGACACACCACTTTTGTCTGACTAGCAGCAAATCAATGCAGGCTTGAGATAGTGCCTAATAGCTGAGCAAGGATATTTTGCTAAGAGTTTTACAGCAGCTCAATACAGTAATTTCACCCTCATCCTGAGGCAAGGCTTTTTGGTAGAGCAAACCGAAAGTTCTGCTGTAACAGAGACATTTGTCTGAATCATAGCACTCAGGGGAGGTGCAATGAGTTGGGTAAAAGTACAGGCCCTAGTTAGAAACAGTCTGCCACTGTGCACACTCCTGCCAGTTCCAGAACAGCTGAGAGAGCTCGGTGGGAAAGGTGACTTTGGGGCAGTGGCATTGTCCCAAGAGTGTTACAGCCCCCTAGCAACAGGTGTTACAATTCCATAGCAACAGCACTCACTGAATCCCAGGGTTGAGGGAGCCATTGACAAATTAGGCTCTTGTTTCCAACTGTCAGGAGAACTTTCAGAATGATATCAAAACTGACTATAAACTCTGAACTTTACTATAAACTCTGAACTTTAGAAATGATTTTGCGTACTTCCCATCTTGTTAATAGTTTAGCTAAGAAGCCTTTCCTAGGTTTTAATTAAGAAAGCTTTTCTAGGTGTTAAGAAATCTCTTCTAAGCCGGGCGTTGGTGGCGCACGCCTTTAATCCCAGCACTCGGGAGGCAGAGCCAGGCAGATCTCTGTGAGTTCGAGGCCAGCCTGGGTGAGCTCCAGGAAAGGCGCAAAGCTACACAGAGAAACCCTGTCTCGAAAAACCAAAAAAAAAGAAAGAAAGAAATCTCTTCTAGATACTTTCTAGTGTAAGTTAGTTCTATTAAGAGATAGTTCTCGAGAAGTTCTCGCCCAGAGTCGCCGCGGTTTCCTGCTTCAACAGTGCTTGAACGGAACCCAGCGCTCGACCCTTCCGACCCCAGCCGGCTGCTCCGATCCAGAACCCTTTGCAACTTCGTCGCTCCGCCGCTTCAGCGTCGCCACCGCGCCTTGCCCAGCTGCTGCCATGACCACCGCGTCTCCCTCGCAAGTGCGCCAGAACTACCACCAGGACTCAGAGGCTGCCATCAACCGCCAGATCAACCTGGAACTGTATGCCTCCTACGTCTATCTGTCTATGTCTTGCTACTTCGACCGGGATCATGTAGCCCTGAGGAACTTTGCGAAGTACTTTCTCCACCAATCTCACGAGGAGAGGGAGCATGCTGAGAGACTGATGAAGCTGCAGAACCAACGAGGTGGCCGAATCTTCCTGCAGGATATCAAGAAACCAGACCGTAATGACTGGGAGAACGGGCTGAATGCGATGGAGTGCACGCTGCACTTGGAGAAGAGTGTGAATCAGTCACTGCTGGAACTGCACAAACTGGCTACTGACAAAAATGACCCCCACTTGTGTGACTTCATTGAGACCCATTACCTGAACGAGCTGGTGAAATCCATCAAACAACTGGGTGACCACTTGACCAACCTCCGCAAGATGGGAGCCCCCGAAGCTGGCCTGGCGGAGTATCTCTTTGACAAGCACACCCTGGGACACAGTGATGAGAGCTAAGCTGACTTCCCCAAAGCCACAAGTGACTTTGCTGGTCACTGAGGCCGTGCATGCATGTCGGGCTGCCTTTATCTTTTCTAAAAGTCGCACCAAAACATCTGCTTAAGTTCTTTAATTTGTACCATTTCTTCAAATAAAGAATTTTGGTACCCCCCCCCCAAAAAAGAGATAGTTCTCTAGATATGTGCTAAAGTTTGTAAAATAGAGTTTTATGAATGTAAGTTTATAAAATAGTTATATAGAGTGTGCTTTTGAATATAGGCTCATAAGAAGTATAAATAAGTGTATGTTGAATATGAGTTTGTGAAAGGGTAAATGTTGAATGTAAGTCTAAATGTTTAATGTAAATTTGTAAAATGTAAATATGTATAGTGATGTAAGTTTGTAAGAAGTGTAAATACATATAGTAAATAGCCATGCTAGATGTAAATACATATAGTAAGGTTTATACTAGAATTATGTTGATGTTAATGAACCAGAGTTTGGTAAAGCTAAGGGAATCTTTAAATTTGATGTAATTAATCTGATATGGTTTGCGTCAAGAGTTTATTGATTTAAAAAAGGGCTTGGCACAGCTAAGGCTGTTATAGACATCTTAAGATTCATTCCAAAAAAGATATGCCATCTCTTTCATCCTCTACTTTTGTACTGGGAGGTATGGCAGCTATGGAGATCACTGTGGAGGTTGTAAACTCAATAGGAACTTAGGCCAGAGCTGCGTTAAGCTCAGTGCCCCCTCCTGCCAGAGGCTGAGAGTCAAGGACAGGCAACTTTCTCTTGCCAGATTCCCAACCTAAGCTAGAGGGCACTTGATGGAAAGTGTACCTCCAAGACAGGTAAGGGTTGTCTGGCTGAAGGGGATGACCTAAGACAGACCCAGTCTATCTGAGGGGCCTGAAGAGTTCTTTAAAAAATTAAGAGGAGGGACCTGTGGGAGCCCACGAAAGCTTCCTAGTGAGATCTCAGCTTGCTTTACACAGCAGGGCTGCATTAGGGGATGGCTGGACCACATGCATGGTTACCAGGTGTCTGGAATGGTCTGCATTTGGCCATGCTGGGGGAAGGTCTTTTGCTCCACCCCTTGGCATTCCTTTAAAAGCCCGTTTAGTAGAGTCAGAAGGGGCTGGTGGGTTTGGACCCAGGCCCTCCTGAAGCTATCCTGTGTTTCTAACTGTCTCTCTCCTCTATATTTCTATCTACATATTCCTTATTTCTCCCTGCTCAAGAGTACCCTGGAGGAAAAAGAGGAAGCTGGTTTCCCTCACCCACTTTCATCCCAAGGTCACATTTGGGGTCAAAAATAAACGTTTTGTAATGTCTTTTTCCAAGCAGAACTCAAACCGTCATTTGGCTAGTACAGGCTAACAATCACAATCAAAATTGCTTTGTCTTTTTAAATCATTTATTCAAAGTCAAATTTTACCCCTGAGACAAACAGACAGACTCCCCTCATAATAATTACAGTGTGCGTTTACAAGCTGCTGACTGAATGCTTTGCTCAAAACTACGCTGTGTGTTAATGTTGTGGTCAGCCTTACTAGCTCAGGAACCCACTAAGAGCCAGACTGAGCAAGTCTGCCTGCTGGGGTGTTTCCTGGAAAGCTTCACTGAGGGAGGTAAACCTTCCCCTGCGGTGGTCAGCAATTCCTCCTGAAGCTGCCCGGATACAGAGGTCTGAGGGAAACGGGCTTTTGCCCTTCCGTCTTCACACTCGCTGGCAAGCCCATTCACTCTTTTTTTTCTCCACTATTGCTGCTGTCCTTTATTGACTTGGGAATCCGTCTTCTCTAGTCTCCAACGTGTACTGAAGACCACATGCTCTCCAGGAATTCTCCAGGCCTTCAGCACCAGACCGAGGACTCATGGACTGATCACAGTCTCCAAAATGCAGACAGCCATTGTTGGATTTTCCAGCCAGTAAGCCAACCTAATAAATCTCCTTTGATTGTATACACACACACACACACACACACACACACACACACACACACTCATCCTATTGATTCTGTTCCTCTAAGAACCCTGACTCAGGCATACACTAAAATAAAAAGAGGTTATTGTCCTCATTTTGTAGTATGAGCTCAAGAAGTTTAGTTAATTGTCTCAGGCCCCACAGCAAGCAGAAGAGAGGAGTCAAACAGAAATGCCATGCAGCTAAGCACGGACTTTCTAATCTGTTACCTCATCTCTCTTAGATACAGTCCAACGAGAAAACAACATCTAATTCAGTCAGTGTATTTCAAATGAAAAGAAAGGCAAAGTATTCTTTTTCGTCAGTTTTACTTAATTCAAGAAGTAGGTGGCTGGGGCTGGAGAGATGGCTCAGTGTTTAAGAGCACTGGTTGCTCTTCTAGAGGACCTGAGTTTGGCTCCCAGCACCCAAGTCCAGCAGCTCAAAAACATCTATAACTCCAGTTCCAGGGAATCTGTCACCCTCTTCTGAATTCAAGGGAATCCATACACACAGGGCATATGTTTACAAGACACAAACATACACATAAAATTTTTTAAAAATCTTTTAAAAAATGTAGGAGCTAGAGAGATGGCTCAGTGGTTAAGAGCACCGGTTGCTTTTGCAGAGGGCCTGAGTTTGATTCCTAGCACCCACCAAACAGCTCACAACCATTTATAACTCCCATCTCAGATCTGACACCCTCTTCTGGCCCTCACAGGTACTGCATGCACAGGGTGCACATTGCAGGTCAAACTTCCATACAAACAAAAGAAAAAATTAAACTAAAAATCCAAAGAGATAGATGATCTAAAGCAGTATTTCCTCCTACTCCTGTGCTGGGGATAAAACCAGGGTAGTCAAGTGCTCTACCACTGAGCTGCATCCCCAGCCTTCTGAGCAGTTTTCTCTCTTTCCCCTGCTTATTCTTTCTCTAATATGAGAACAAGAAAATGTTAGCATGAGTCAGGGAACTTATTCTTAGATGTAGTAAGGGCTGGGAAAGACGCCTGTGCAGTCATGTACCTTCCCGGACACCATCCCCCGGTGTTCAAACTCCAAGTCTCCACTGTGCAGTTCCTTCACTAGTGAACCGACAATTCAAATTCCAAAGTGGTCAGATCGGGATTTTTAAGGCTATTTTCTAAGTGATTTAAAGGCAAATAGAAAGAGAAGTCTTAAAAATGCATATATTTCCATCTCACATCTCTCATAGCAGAAAATATATATATTCATTTTTCCATAATATCTAGAAAAAGAAGAAATGCTTACTTCTTTCAAAAATACTTAGGCTATTCACTAAAATCAGTATTTTTAAAATGTTCAACATGTGTTAACACTGAGAAATGGTCATGCTTTTACCACTTCCCGAGAATGAGGGAGGCCCGACTTCCCAGTTCTGCCTTTAGCCTGTGTCATGTTAGAAAGAAGGGGTGGGCAGGGGCTCCAGGGGCGTGTGGTGACTCTGGATTCGCTTCAGAAGCTGCTGGGCCACAGGTTTGAATTCTGTTTCCCAGTGGAGTCTGTGATAGCTTTTTAGGTCTTGGTCAAAACTGCCATCCAGGGCCAGTTCTTCATCTGTATCGGGGAAAAAAAAAATCAAAATTAGAGCAATTATGTGGAGCGTGATCACACTGAATAGAGTTCCTTTTCCCATGGCAAGAGACTTCTCATTCAGGGTCATCTTTAATGCCACCATGACTGGACCTGACCCAATGACACACCATGTGATTTAGGTGTGTATTTATTTATTTATTTATTTATTTATTTGGTCTGTGTGTTTTTGAGATAGGGTCTCCTATGTTGCCTAGGCTTCTGCTAATCTGAAAACTCCTGAACTCGTGATTCTCCTGCCTCGGATATCCCAGGAGAGGCGACCACAGGCTCATACCACTGCACCCTGAGAAAGAAAGCTATTTTAATGAGCATTCTTTTGAACTTTACAAATAGTTAAGAACAAAGTGTGTGTGTGTGTGTGTGTGTGTGTGTGTGTGTGTGTGTGTGTGTGTGTTTACTCAGGTCTTTTTTTGGTTATTTTTATTTTATTATTATCATTATTAATATTTCTGGGTGTTCCCCCTGTTGTAAGCCTGTGCATCATGTACATGTCTAGTGTCTGTGGAGGTCAGAAGAGGGGACTGGATGCCCTGGAACTGAAGTTAGAGATGGTTGTGAGCCTCTGTGTGAGTACTGGGAATTAGGACAGTGCCTTGGAATTTTAGAACCTCAGCATTCAGACTCTGGAATGCTAAGTGCTGAGACTGCTAGCATGCACCAACATGCCCATGCAAGGCTAGCATGCACCAGTATGCCCCTGCAAAACAAGTATATTTTAATGTCAGAATTTAAAAGGGCAATAATTTGTTGTTGTTGTTTGGGAAAAAACTCTCTTAGATTGAAGTGAGCTTTTCTTTCAATAATTTCCTAAGTTTCACACATCTGTTTGCATCCAAAAGTCAGTAACAATTTCTCAAAATAAATGAAGACTAGATAGATGTGCTTTAGAAAGGCTAATTACTTCAATGACAGAGAGGAATCCATTGGGAAAATGGGTCAATTTGACACAAAAGTCACTCCCCAACCCTACACTTCCCCATAAAAAAAATGGGGGATGTTAGAATCCGAAAGACTGAGTCCCCAAAGAGAACATAAAAACTGTAGACAGGCACTTGTGAAAATAAAGTGAAAAATAAAAGTTTGGTTTGTTCAACCCAGAGTACACCGGATGCTGTGAGCACTCTTAAGTATCTCCATCCCTCGTGGAAAAACACATGGCCACAGTCCTCACTAGCCACCACCTCTTTCTGTTCCTACTGGCCTCACTCACACCCTAGGTGACAGCCTTCTGGAAAGTGCACTGGCTCTGCCATCCCTAGCTCTGTGGCCCGAGGTGGACAACTTACCTGGGGACCACTAAGTCCCAAGATGACCACAAATCCTGTTACTCACACGTGCAAACATGCTGTAGGGCCGATTAGAGCCCGATAAATGGCGCCTGCTGCTCTGTTTACAATTTCTGCACCAGACATTTGTGTCTGCTCAGTGTGTACTTGGCACCAAGGGTGCGAGTGGCATCAGCGTTAGATAAGGGACTGTCCCCTCCCCTCCTCGGATCAAGTGCAGAGTTATGCAGTTCCGAGATAAGTTCTGTGCAGACACAAGCACTCCAGCCAGACCTCCATGGAGACCTTGTAAGCAAACCTGGCCCTCTCCACGGGTGAGATAACCCAGGCCTCGAGCGGGGAGGGCGCGGCCAGTGTTCCATGCCTTCAAAGGCCTTCCTGCCTGGCTTCTTCTGGACAAGAAGAGCCTGCTAGACAGAGTGACTCCAGATTTCCAGACCGTCTTCCTGTTTCCTCTTTTCTAGATCTTTCTGAGCACTAAACATTTGTTGGCAGAGTCTGTGTTCTGTTCTCCTTTCCCAAGGTGTTAGTTCTAAGCAGCAGGACCCTTCACAATTCCTTCCTCTGCTAGGGCTATGGATGCATTTGGTGGTTTGGCATATCCTCTGTTTAGGGTTTTTTTGTTTGTTTGTTTGGTTGGTTGTTTGGGTTTTCAAGACAGGGTTCCTCTGTGTAGCCCTGGCTCTCCTGGAACTCACTCTGTAGACCAGGCTGGCCTCGAAATCAGAGATCCGCCTGGCTCTGCCTTCCGAGTGATGGGAGTAAAGGTGTGTGGCACCACCGCCCAGCCAGTGTTTGGTTTTTAATCTAATGTTAATGTTAGCATTCTGCTGGCCTTGAGGTCCAGCCGATATAGAAATTGATTATCGGTAGTCAGACCATATTAACTCCAAGTCAGGACAGACAGGATAGAGATAGTTAAATAACTGCCAATAAGAAAAATGCAGGAATAAAAAGTGCATTAAAAAGTGGTGTGTCTCGTTAGGTGGTAGAGTTCTGAGCGTGTACTGCAAGGAGTGGCAGACTGATCCCCGGGAAATGCAGATCCATCGCATGTCCTGTGACCCACAGGAAGCAGTAGTTCTTGTTCCGTGACTCTCTACATACTTATTTATATAAAGAGCAAATAAACGCTACCTTTTCTATGTGCAATGATATAGCTGGTATTTTTTTTGCCACTTCAGTTTTTTACATTTTTATTTTTTGGTTTTAAATTTTTATGGTTATAATGGACTCAATTGCCTTCCTAGCCATGGTGGGAATGGCACTGATCTTGATAACCAGGCATTCTTCTGCTTTCCCTATGCACTGTACACTTCCAAATGTTAAAACTTAGGGTGAAGTATTACAAAGGATTGAAAGACTTAAAACAGTCAGTGTCCCAGTGCCACCATGAGCAGTGAACCAGTGCTCCAGTGCCATGCTGCACAGTGAACCAGTGCTCCAGTGCCATGCTGCACAGTGAACCAGTGCTCCAGGGCCACCATGCACAGAGAAGCAGTGCTCCAGTGCCATGGTGTCCAGTAAACCAGTGCTCCAGTGCCTTGTGCTGCAGTGCCCAGTGCTCCAGTGCCCAGTGAAGTGGTGCTCCAGTGTTGTGGTGCCCAGCAAAGCAGTGCTCCAGTGCTGTGGTGCCCAGTGAAGCAGTGCTCCAGTGCTGTGATGCCTACTGCCACAGTGCACAATGAACTGGTGCTCCAGTGCCTTGGTGGACAGCAAAAGCTGTGCTCCAGTGCTGTAGTTCCCAGATCCAGTGCCACAGTGCCCAGTGAAGCAGTGCTTCAGTGCCATAATGCCCAGTGAAGCAATGCTCCAGTGCCGCAGTGCCCAGCAAAGAGGTGCTCCAGTGCCACGGTGCCCAGTGAAGCAGTGTTCCAGTATCTTATGCTCCAGTGCCACAGTGGCCAGTGAAGCAGTGCTCCAGTGCTGCGGTGCCTAGTGAAGCAGTGCTCCAGTGCCATGGTGCCCAGTGAAGCTTCCCTTGAGCAGTATACTGGCTCCTAGCTTCCTATGCAGCACAAGTCACTGGTGGAGAGGTCTCATGTCTCTCAGTCATGTCTCTCAGTCATTCTCTTTTAGGGAACAGTCCTCAGCTGTTCCAGGAGCACCTGGTGGCACTTTGGTATTGTCCTCATGCTGTGATTCTCCAACTGGAATGCTAGGTCCCACTGTTCCCTTGTCACAAAACCTGATGCCAGGAGCCGTGTACCTCGGGGTGAGCACACAATAGTTGAGTATAGGGAAAGCAGGCTGGCCCAGCAGGTTAAGGGGTCTCCTGCCAAGTCTGGCAACCTAAGTGTGACCCCCAGAACCCATACAATGGAAGGAAAGAACTATCCCCCCAACTGTCTTCTAATCTCCATACTCGATCATGGCAGGCTCAAGTGTCCTGTGAGCTGGCTCCCTGGTCAAACTGAGCTGGTTTAGCTCCCCACACCACAATGGTCCTGGCGGAGATTGCTAGAGTGCTAGACACATAATAACACAGGAAAACAGTGCAGATGTTGATCCTTTGATGACAAGCCCCAGCTGCGGCAAGTCACGTTACCTTTCTAGACTCACTTTCTACTAAGTGACAGCACCTAGCTAACAACCTCAAACACATACAGGGAGTATAGAATGAACTTAGAAAAAAATAATCAAGTACAGACGCGCTGACACAACAGACTGAGGCTGGAAGACTCATTTAAGGCTCTCGGTCAGTCTGGACAACTAAATGGCCTGTTGCTACACCATAATGTAAAGATCCTAAAGGAAAAGCGCTCTTAACACAAAGGTAGCTGGCATCCCCCGTAGCCAATCACAGCTTTCACAAGGCACCACTCTGAATGAAATGTCCCTTCCAGGGACTCAGTGGGAGCCGAGAAATAAAGCTTACAAAACCATCACAAAGGAGAGATCACACAGGCCGTGCATTGTGACTGACTGCTATCTCAGCAGCCTGGGATTCCCGTGATCAGACCATGACTGGGGGCTTCAAAAGCTGTGAAACCTGCAAGGGGGTGTACTGCATGTGGGCACGCCAAGGGCTGGAGGAGCCCGGTGGGAAACTTGAAGGCAATAGGCCGACTACAGCCAAATGCCTCCTGGGGATTCTGCCCTGCTCAGGAGCCAGCCCTGCCCACAGCTTTCCTGGCTGCTCCTTACAGGCGGTGTGGCCCCTGACACCCTTGTTATTCAGAGCTGATTGTCCCAAGCTTAGACAAGGACGGCCTTTCAGACACACAAAATCTGAGACACACCAAAGCCTCAGACTCCTGGTGAGTGGCTCCCTGTGCCAGCCATGGCTTCTCCCTGAATGGGAGACAGAAAGAGTGCCAACAGCCAGAGAGAGGCAGCCAGGGACACTGGGTGTGGAGAGTGGAAACACGAGGTAGCAGGATATGGGAGCAAGCACGGAATTCGACGGGGCAAGGAGGAACAGGGGAGCTAAGCCAAGGCAGAGCTGGGGCTCCTGAACCAGAGCAGGGCTGAGGACGCCTGCTCCTGAGCAGGTCCCCGAGGCTGATGGGTCCCAAGCAGCCCCCGGGGACACTGCACTATCTGGTTTCCTGGCTTCCCCCTTCCTCCACACCCTTCCCTGAATGTCTTCATGAACTAGAGCAGAGGTCCCCAACTCTGGCTCTGCACCTCATTCTCATGGATTCCCTGAAATAAGAACCGCTGAGGCTGTGCCGGGCCGGCTGTCTTAACTCCATATCTGATTTCCGAGCTCAGGCCCCACGGCAGCTGAACTCAGATAACCTGTGCAAGCATCCCTGCTTCCTGCCACCAGAGAAACCTCCCTGTTCACAAGGACACCGAGAACTTCAATCATTTACAACTAGGTCCATTCTTTTTCTTGGCCTGAATTTTAACACACGTACACACAAATATCATGTACCTTCATGACAGACTCCATTAATAGCCAAACAGATCGGATTCTTTCAAGTAATTTCCGAGCTTCTGTTCCTGTCCAGTGATCTCCTGCTGCATCCCTTAGCATCCATAAAGCACATTAGCCCTGCGTGAGGTCTTGCCTGGTATCAGGCACAGTACTAAACTCTTGGTGTGAGTGCACAGTTATCCCTAGGTGCCCCGAAGAGTAGCCCTCGATCAACCTGGGCTTAGAGGGGATAAAAACGTAAGCTGAAAGAGGAGGGGTGGTGGTGTGACTAGGAGTGGCCCCCAGGGCTCATATAGTTGAACGCTTGGTCATTAGGACGTGGTGCTAGTTGACAGGGATTAGGAGGTGTGACCTCATGGGAGAAGTGTGTCACTGGGAGCGGGCTTGGAGGTTTCAAAAGTCCATGCCGGGCCCAGTCTCTCTCTTCTGCTGCCTGAGGATCTGCATGTAGAACTCTGCTTCTCCAGCGCCATGCCTGCCTATTGCCCTGCTCCCCGCCACGATGATAATGGACTAAGCCTCTGAAACTGTAAGCCAGCCCCAGTTAAATGCTTCCGTATGTAAGAGTTGCCTTGGTCATGATGTCTCTCTCTTCACAGCGACGGTCCAGTGACTAAGACGAGAGGCTAAACCTAAGCTGTAAAAGCTTATGAGGGATGAAGCAAGGGCCTGAAATGTGGAGCCGTTGGACTTGAACACTGTGGGTCTTCTACGTTTCTGTGTGATGCTTGTTGAAGCCTCACAATTAACTTCCTGGGACTGCACAAGGCTCATCACACTCCCACTTTAAAAACAGGCAGGCAATAGAAGAGAGACGCACCACAAATACAATCTGGAAGAATTCAAGAGTCACACTGAGCCTTTCCACACAGCCCATCCTAACTGGATCACCATGGACCCTCGCCTTTAAGTGGGGAATAGAATTTGTAAAAATCACTCACTCATTAACTTACCTAAATTATTGTTTTTAGACAAAAAACAGGTTGGAAAAAATGCTAAAAGCGGAAAAAAGTTCAAGTAGGAAGTGATCTTCAGTTTATATGCCTTCCTACCTTTCAAGCGTGGGGACCCCACTGTAATGTATAATTTCACAGACCCTTCCCCACGTGATCATGAACACCACTAATTAAAATACAGTCAACTGGAAATGTGACTTAATTCGAAATAGCTTTTAACCGTAGTTTCTCATTTATGACAGAGTGTATGCGCCTTTAAACAGCAGAGGCACAAGGCTGCTGGTATTTATGCATCAAAGAAGAAGAAGGGGGCGGCCACAGGAGAAACTGACCGTTGCAGTTCCGGGCAGTTAGGAATCCTTCTGCTTGGACTGTAACTAGCTCTCTGTCTCTTCCAGAAACTATCTGCAAGAATTCCCTTTGGCCTTCTGCTGCTGCGTAGCAGCCATTACCCCGCCAGGTCAGAGAACACAGTTTTCTCGCCTGTTGGGTGAAGGTCACAGATCCTCAGCAAGGGCCCTTACCTAAAAACGACGACAAGAGGACCAGGAGCCTGTTGGCATCTTCGTCTCCGAAACACGATGATGCGCTCGTGATGTTCTCGCTGAAGTTCCACAAGGTCTTGCACACCAGACAGGCCAGCTGCCAGTCGCCGGGACCAAACTCTCTCAAGCAATCCACTAACCTGAGCGAGGAATGCCAAACCGAAGGCGTCAGCAGATCAGAATTTGTCGTGATGTTTTCTATCATTGGTTCGATGGCTAGTCTTCTGAACTCCATACAATCATCCTTTAAGTTCATATCTACACATTTAACTGACTACAAAGTTTTCCCTCATGCACCTCTGGATTGTGATAAGTGTCCAGTAGATTCTCACCCCCCTCTGAACCCCCGCTGCTCTAGTGGAATGGTCGAAGGGCCCAACCTCTCCGGACAAACATGTTCCCAGTATCCTGAGGGTTGGGAGTTCTTGCCTTACTTACTTTTTAATGCCTCCACCTTCTTTCAGAATGGCACGCTTGTCTTTATCCACGGTGAGGTTTAGGAGAACCCCACAGGCGGCAAAGCAAATGTCCTGGTGCTTGGCTTCCAGCAGCGCGATCATGAACTTGTCCACTGGGAGAGCAGAGAACACGTGCAGAGCGTCAAAGCCTGCATCCCAGCTGCAGCTTGTTTTACAAATGGGGTGGGGTTGGGGACTGAGGGATGGGGCGGTGGGGCGGGGGAAGCGGGAAGATGTGGCTTGTAACTCTGGAACCTTGGTTAGTGTGCTGAACCCATTCTTCCTAAGTTTTATCCAACTCCCACTGTGGACCCAATAATACCCACTGCTCTTGGAGCCCATTGCTACCTTCCACAGCCTCCGGCCCTGTTCCGGCTACCACTGACCCAACAGTGGCCCCCTCTCTGGGGGGAGTCCCCAATGGTGACATTTGCCTCTCCCCTTGGCATATTATAAAAAGCCCTTTGGAATAAACCTCAAGGTGACTGGGTATTGACCCAGGGCCCTCCCGAAGCTATCCTGTGTCTCTGTCTTATTGTCTCCTTCTATATTTCTATCTAATCCTTCCTCACTCCTCTCTCCTCCCCCAGGAACCCTTCAACAGGTTGGAGCTAGACTATGACAGACTTCCATAGGGGCGGCAGAAAAACCTGATAATATTTACAAATCATAATACGTTATATTTATTGCAGCTGTCTTTTTGGTTGTTGGACACTTAGTGTGTTCAGTTACAAGCAAAGTGTAATGTATTCTAGCACGTGAATGACAAAAATCTCCAGTCTATCCCCAGGGATAGACATAATGAGTGAAGATTCCATTAAGCACACACCACACACACACACACACACACACACACACACACACACACACACACACGAATGCACGCATGCACTGCCTTATCCTATCACTTAAGAGGCTACTCCCGAGGAGAGAGACATAGCCTTGGTCTATTGCAGCATCCTGAGCTGTCCCCCATATGGGACAAATGTAAAGCAGGGTTCATCTTATAATGGAAACTAACACCACACTTTATCACCTAAGCTTCCAAGCCACTTAGCTGACTAGTGACAAGAGTCATGTGCTTAGGATCTCAGTTGTCATTCACTCACCATTTTTCTGCATGAGGAAATTGCAGACGTCGTGGTCCTGGGAGAGGTTTCCAAAGACCCGCACGGCCTCCAGGATGCCATCCATGTTGTTACTCACGAGGAGCTTTAAGAGCACTGGATTTGACAATCAGACAGAGAAAATGAATAAATTTAAAATAACTTCCAAATACCATTTATACTCTCTACTGTTACTACAGAAATGTATATATTTCAGCAATAATAGAAGTAGCACTGTGTGTATGAGGTTTTGTTTATGTGGGTTTGTTGTTATTTGTTTGACACATCCCTGGCTGGCCTGGAACTCACTCTGTAGACCCGGCTGGCCCTAAACTCACCGAGATCCACCTGTCTCTGCCTCTGGAGCTGAGCATTTCACACAGTTCTAAACCCACACTGGTGACATTATTCTCTACTTCTTACTATAACCGTATTTAAAGGTGAGTGAAAACTAATCTCCTAGCAAATACCGAGAACTTAACATTTTTTTAACGTTGCTAAAATACAACCCGCAGGCCATTTCAACGAGAACTAAGAAACAAGTTGTTCCCATGTTCAAGTGTCTCGGCTATCCGGGGCGGCTGCTGCAGTAATGCCTCCAGGGTGTGTTTTAGGTGCTAAAATCAAGACCTTAAAGGAGTGTCAGTGAAGCCATGCCCGACTGAGCCTTACGTTCAGCGACATACAGCTTTTCGTGATGCAGGACGGAGCTCTTCATTTGATAGAATGACAGGTTGTTGATGGCTGCCGTGGCATTGATCACCAGCTCCTCACAGTCGCCCAGTGACTTGGATTCTGAAACCAAGTGATCAGGGAGTCAGAAACACTTGGCTCTGCAGGGATGCCATATTCACAGCAGCAGGAGTTGGGGCCGGGGAGCAAGCTGGGTGTAGGGCCCAAGAGGCATGCTTGAGGAAGCTTCACTTCCCGTGACATGACTGCCTGCAGGGAGATGCAGCAACGCAGGACATGCTAGCCCGATTCCCACAGCCGGGTCTAGAAAAGTCAGATGGGGCCCTAGGTCTGCAGTGGGGGGGCAATACCACAAGGACCTGAGATGTCCCTGACCTAACCCACACGCCCTGGTCTTAGGGACCCAACCTGGGTAGCTTACTTTAGTTCCCACATCTTGCCTCTTAACAGAGTGATCCTCAGGTCGTTATCCATCCCTCACCATTGACTCTGTCTTCCAAACACAACAGATGGCTCCTTGCTTCCTCCGTTACCCCCAGCCCTGCCCCACCTCTGATCTGCCTGCCTCCCCGTCCTGGGTGCCAGAGTTAGAAGTACGTCCACCATGCCTAGTTTATTTTATTTTTTTTAACTCACACTTGAATTTTAAGTTTTTACTGGAGCTCCAAGTACATTTACACGGGCCGGAGCTGCAGCTCCATTGGTGGAGGGCTTGCCTGGCTTGCACGGAATCCTGGTTCGATTCCCAGCACTGCATAAACTGGGCATGGTGGTGTGCACCTGTAATCCCATTATTCATGTGGTAGAGACAGGAAGATCAGGAGTTCAAGGCCATCCTTAGATACATAATGTGTGTAAGGTGAGCCTGGGCTATATGAAAAGAAATTATGAAGAAAGACAAAAGAAACAAACACTTGGTGAGAATGAAAATGAATAAACAGAATTTTAGCTTGATACATAAGGAGACTGTGGGGTTTTTTTGTTTTTGTTTGTTTTTGTTTTTGTTTTTTTGTTTTGTTTTTTTTTTTGTTTTGTTTTTTGTCTCTATCTCTCACGCCACCTCCAGACTCATCTCTTGATGCTACAGTCACCATGCAGACGAGGACAGATGAGCTATGGAGCAGTCGGGTGCCTCGGATAGTATGACTTCCCTGAGGCATGGGGCAGAGCTCAGTGTGCCTGGAGACTGGGTACCACTGTGAAGGAGAGGAGAAACCTGAGTGACTCGGTTTGGGGCTTTCAGAATTGGCAAGTGATTGTTGCACGGTTTGGATGTGTATCTTCTGAAAGCCCGTGTACTCAACATTTTGTTGACAGCCTGTGGTGGTCAACAGTGAGAGGTAGCATCTAATGGGGGAAAGGTATGTCACTGGGATGTGCCCTTAGAGAGGGCAGCAAGACTTTTGGACCTCCCTCTTCTCTATTTTTGACCCAAAAAATAGAAAAAGAGAGACAGACAGTCTCCCCATCTCAACAGTAGTTCCCAACAAAGAAAGACCATGCAGTCACCCAGTGCGTGAGAAGGTGCTAGCTACAGCCGGAAGAGGCATTCTCTCCGGGGGTAGGATTGGCTGTGGCACTGACCGTGAACCTCAGCCTCCAGACATGTGAGAAATAAATTTCTGTTGTGGGAGCCTGGCGAGATGGCTCAGCAGTTGAGGGTGCTTGCTGCTCTTCCAAAGGACCAGAGTTACGTTCCCAGCACCCTTATCTGGCAGCTCACCTTATGTAGTTCCAGATCTGGGGGTTCTGACGCCCTCCTCTGGCCTCATAAGCACCCTCACACGTGGCATACAATCACAGGCGCACATACACACAGATCAGCATCGGTTTGTTGTGGCAGGGTAAACTAGAAAGGCAGGCCATGAAGGGTGGGGACAAAATTACAGGTAACCCAAGAACTAGAAAAAGAAATGAACCTTCTCCGTGTGGACTGATCCTGGAAAAACGTGTCATTTTAAACTTTCGGCCAGTGTTTGCTCTTTTGAGCGATAAAATTGTTCTAAATTGTGGTATGATTCGCCAACCATAAAACTTGGCCTTTTAATATTTTTGCTTACTTATCTACTTACTGTGAACCACAGCCCACAGTGCACGTGTGGAAGTCAGAGGGTAACGTGTGGAAGTTGATTCTTGCCTTCCACTCTGTGCATCCTGGGATAGAACTCCAGTCGTCAGGGTTGGCCACGAGTACCTTTCCCTGGTGAGCCATTGAAACAGCCCCAAACTCACCCTTTTAAGGGGCATGATTCAGTGGTTGTGCTCTTTGGGAAAGATTTGTGGCATTACCAATCTTCCTGTTTGGAAATCTGGGGTGTGTTAAGACACCTCTAGGCAGAAAGGTTTTGTGGTGGCGGGTTTGGTTTTGTCTCGTGTAGCCCAGGCTGGCCTTTAGCTTCCCTGCCTCTACTTCCTGAGTGCTGAGATAACAGGCATGTGCCGCCCCACATGGTATAAGCAGTGCTGGAGATGGACCCCTGGGGTGTGTGTACGTCAGGCAAGCACTCTACCAACTGAGCCAAATCCCCCAAAGTGTTTTTCCTTTCCACAGTGAAGGAGGTTCCCTAAAGGGAGCCAAACCCTCACCACAGCCCTCCCACGGAACCGCCTTGGGCCACAGTTCTCACCCAGCGTGGTCAGCAACAGGCCCACCACCCGAGGGTTGGTGGCCAGCACTGGGCCGATGCGCGGGTGAATGGCTATGTTGGCCAGGACGCGGGTCAGCTTGACCAGCACGTCCTCAGCCTCTGCTGCCAAACCGGCTCCTGAGGGCCCCAGCTTTGGGGGGTGCTGGTCCAGTTGGTAGAAGTTCTGAAACAACGTGAGCAGAGTTTCGATGCTCCCTCGCTCCCTGGAGAAAACTTCCCGGGCCTGGTTATTCTTTGCTGTCAGGTTGCCAAGGATAAAAACAATGCGAATTACTAAATCCTGCAAAAAAAAAAAAAAAAAA
>CABHPQ010156476.1:0-26131 GCA_902168405.1 Peromyscus aztecus | reverse complement strand
TACTTCCCCATGCACTGTTACTTCAAAATGCTTCCTCGAGCATGTGTAGTGAACAAAAACTGGTATTCACCCATCACACACACACACACCCACACACACACACCCACACACACACACACACACACACACACACACCAGGCAGCATTTAGGGGAAGACAGGTAGATCTCTGTGACATGGCCAGCTTGGTCTACATAGTAAGTTCCAGGCCAGCAATGGCTCCATAGGGAGATGACATCCCCCATCCCCCACCCTGCCACACAGAAACAAACAAAAGCAACAACAAAAGCAAATTGGCTCCTCTCTAGGTGTGGTGGTTTGAAAGAAAATGGCCCCCAAAGGGAGTGACACTATTAGGAGGTGTGGTCTTGTTGGAGGAAGTGTGTCACTGTGGAGGTGGACTTTGAGGTCTCATATTTATGCTTAAGCCACACCCAGTGGGACAGACCACTTCCTGTTGCCTGCAAGATAAGATGTAGGGCACTTGGCTACTTCTCCAGCACCATATCTGCCTGCACACCACCATGTCGCGCCATGATGATAATAGACTAAACCTCTGAAAATGTAAGCCACCCCAATTAAATGTTTTCCTTTGTAAGAGTTGCTGTGGTCATGGTGTCTCTTCACTGCAATAGAGACCCTAACTAAGACACCAGGCAAAAATGAACAGACTAGTCATTACAACATCTATAGAGCTTTCAGAACAAGAGGAAGGTAGCCACCCTGGGAACAGCAGGTTGCTGGATGGGGTCTGTGCTGTGGAATGAGAGCTTTTCTGGGCCACTGGGGACTTCATTAAGTTTGAATCAAAGGTAACTGCTTCTGGGTGCTTTCTCTGGAAACTTCTCCTTCTGCCTGTGCATCTGTAGGGTGTGGTGCCTTCAGGGGCAATAGAGTAGACCCCATTTTACGGATGGGGCCAGTGAAGGAAGCAGAGGAAGCCCAGTAAGGAGGGAGAGATGACACACATGTCCTAGCACAGAGCCATCTTCCACCCTGTGCACATGTGTGCCCCACGTGCTCCCTTTCCCAGCTGCCGTCTGAGTCTGTCCTCACCCCCTTATTAGCCACAGCAGGCTGAGACCAGCACCCACTCTGCGTGCTCCCGTTCCTGCTCTTACGTCCCTGTCTTTGTTTCCAGAGTGTGATTGGGCGGATGAAGTGACGGGAAGAGCTGTGTTACCCTGCGTAGACACCGTTTATGGTGGAAGACTCTGGCGGAAGAACCCCGGGCTTTAGAGTCAGGCATACGTGGGTTTCAATCACAGCTGACTGTATAATATACCCCACTTCTCCGGGCCATCGTGGTCTCATTTGTGAAGCAGTGTAGTAAGATCTACCTGGAAGGGTTACTGTAAGAACTGAACATGCGAGACAGCCAGGATAGACACTGGACATCCCGTGTGTGGAGCCGTTAGTATCTGCTTCTTTTGCTCTCCTGTCTCTTCTTTCGGAAGTAGCATGGTACAGAAGACAGGCATGGGATTTCCAGCCAATCTGACCTGGGTCAGATCCCTCCTCAGCCATGGACCAGCTGTGGAGTCTTCTACAAGGAGCTCAACCTCTCAGATCTTCTCTTTTGCCAACCATAAACTGGGTCTAGTGCTGGGGAAGGGCGCAGCTCAAAAGTCGGTAACCACACAGGGTAATGCATGTGCAGTGCCTGGAACAGTGTGGGGTGAATTCACCATAGGCAGGTTTCCTGTGCTGTCTCTGTTTGTGGATTGATGGAGCCATTATTCAGTTATTTGCACGTCAAGGAGGGATTGAGTTTTACAAAGCATAGTCTCTGGGTGGTGGTGGCGCATGCCTTTAATCCTAGCACTTGGGAGGCAGAGCCAGGCAGATCTTTGTGAGTTTGAGGACAGCCTAGTCTACAGAGTGAGATCCAGGACAGGCACCAAAACTACACAGAGAAACCCTATCTTGAAAAACCAACCAAACAAAACAACAACAACAACAACAAAAAACCCAAAGCATAGTCTCTCTCTCTCTCTCTCTCTCTCTCTCTCTCTTAGAAAGAAATGTGAGCCCGGGAGTAGCCCTGAAGAATATTAAATAAGACATCTGCTTTCACAGCCTGTCTGTACAGAGGGCTGCTTGGGCTCACGCCTGAGTTGGTATGCCAGTGGTGTGCCAAAATGCAGCTTTGTACAAGGCCGAACCTCTGTTGCCAAAAGACTGGTTTTGTCTGAGCCATGCAGCTCCCCAGACACCCTGAATGACAAAACTCTCCCTCCATTATGTCAGGAAACGTAGCTCCTGGCACTTCATTTATAAAAATGGCTGTTAAAAGGAACCCCAGGGGCTGGAGAGATGGTTCGGGGGTATAAGAGTGCTGACTGCTCCTCCAGATGAACCAGGTTCAACTCCCAGCACCCACATGGCAGCTAACAACTGTCTCTAACTCCAAGCTCTGACACCCTCACACAGACACACATTGCAGGCAAAATACTAATGCAAATTAAAAAAAAAAAAAAAGAAACCCAAACCCCCCCATTTCGGGACTTCTGATGATGGTGTTTCTTATATTTGTCTACACATGAGGTAATGTGATCCTGTTTAGCATTGTCCTTAGCACATGGAGACATGGAAAGGTCTGGGTGCTCCATGTGTGAACAGATGGAATCTTCTGTGCACATTGCCTATTCTCCAGACTTGCCCCATGAACCTAACTTTCATCACCTTTGTGTAAAAGGTAGACAGAATGGGAAGGTTCCTACCACACTCCTGTCTCCCCTCAATTGACTTTAAATGAATCCTAGGCATTGGCGTCAGATGCACATGGCTTTGACATTTACTCACCTGGAAGAGACACCTGGTCTTTTGAAATCTCTGCTCTAGGCATCTTCAAAGTGGGAGGAAAGTTGCTGCCTCAGAAGGTTGATAGGATGAAACGCCTAGTGTTGGCTCAGCATCTGGCCTGGAACAGTAGAGTGGCTTGGCAACGTCCTTCCCTCCTTCCTGTTATTTTCTCAGAGGTCTGTTTAAAGGGTGAGTTAATTAGGCGTGATAATGCTAAGCTCTCTCAGCCCAGTCATTGGAGATGATCGTCTGCAGTGACGACAGCAAGTCTTGAGGTCACTCGGAGGCAGCACTTTGAGGGCTTGGCAACTGTTTATGCAAAGCAAGGCGTAAAGGAAGGGGGCTTGCAAATGCCCTGACCCGGGTCTCAGGGTGGGCTTTCACTAGCTCCCCTGGCTACACCTTGTGCCACTTCTCAGCGATCATTTTGCAGTCGCTGGCTGCATCGGTGAGCCATCTCTCCCAGTGTGCAGGTGACATCCTCTGGTCACTGAGAACTTCCAGGTGTGGGGTTGGCTTCTTTCTGAGCGGCTGATGCCTGTGCAATGTCAGGTGATTTTGACCCTACTCTCCAGGTCACTCTGCCCTTACACTGAGAGTGGATAAATGGGAGAGACACAGAGCATGAATCTCCCAGATAGACCACAACTTTAGGCTCCACACCATCACGCATGCCTTTTCTAGTTTTTAGTCTGGAACTTGACTGCAGGGCCTGTACGTGCTAGGCTAGGGCTCTGCCACTAAGCTGCATGTTCAGACTTTCCTATGTGATGACTTCTTGAAGAACTGGGAATTGAACTCAGGGCCTTGTGCATGTTAGACAGGTGTACTGTAGAATAAGGTAGGGAGCTGCACCAGTGTTTACTCTCCAACATGTCTTCTGTGGAGTCCTGAGCTATGGGATGCCCCATGGACAGATCAGATGAAGATGGGTAACAGAGGGCCAGGCAAGGAGAAAGATACTTATTTTATTTTTTTAAAATTTATTTATTTAAAAAAAAGTTTTTTTTTTCATTTTACATACCAATCCCAGTTTCCCCTCCCTTCCCTTCTCCTGCCACCCCACCTCCCCCAATCCCACCCCCCCATCCACTCCTCAGGGTGAGGCCTCCCTTGGGGAGTCAACAAAGTCTGGCATACTAAGTTGAGGCAGGAACAAGCCCCTCCCCGCTGTGTCAAGGCTGAGCAAGATATCCCTAGGAATGTGTTCCAAAAAGCTATTTCATGCACCCGGGATGAGTCCTGGTCCCACTGCCAGGGACTCCACAAACAGATTAAGTCACACAACTGTCACCCACATTCAGAGGGCCTACTTCAGTCCCATGCATGTTCCCCAGATGACAGGCCAGAATCCATGAACTCCCACCAGCTTGGGTCAGCTGTCTGTGGTTTTCCGCGTCATGATCTTGACCTCACTTGCTCCTGTGATCCCTCCTCCCTCTCTTCAACTGAAGTCTAGGAGCTCAGCCCAGTGCTTGGTTGTGGATCACTGCATCTGCTTCCATCAGTTACTGCATGGATAAGGGAAATGTGGTACATTTACACAACGGTGTATTACTCAGCGGTAAAAAACAATGACATCATGAAATTTATAGGCAAATGGATGGAACTAGAAAGAATCATCCTGAGTGAGGTAACCCAGACCCAGAAAGACAAACATGGTATGTATTCACTCTTAAATGGATATTAGATGCAAAGCAAAGGATAACCAGGCTACAATCCACAACCCCAGAGAAGCTAGGTAAAAAGGAGGACCCTAAGAGGGACACACATGGAGGGCCCCAGGAAGGGAAAATGGTTAAGATCTCCTGGGTAAACTGGAAGCGGGGTAGAAGGGAAGGGATGGGAGATGGGAACAGGAGAGACTGAGTGGAAGGAGGGATGGTGAGGGTGATCAATGAAAGAGATATCTTGGTAGAGGGTACCATTATTTTAATTTTTGTTTAAAAATTATGCTTCATACCAATATGTTCTATCTTTGTGTGTGTGTGTGTGTGTGTGAGAGAGAGAGAGAGAGAGAGAGAGAGAGAGAGAGAGAGAGAGAGAGAGAGAGAGAGAGACGTGTGCCTGCCTGCCTGCCTGCCTGCCTGCCTGTCTGTGTTCATGTATAGGTTAGAGAACATCTTGCAAGAATTAGTTCTCTCCTTCCACCATGTGAGCCCTGGGATTAGGACTCAGGTCATCAGGCTTGGCAGCAGGTGTCTTTACTCACTGAACCATCTCAAATATATATATAATTTTACTATAGGACTTTGCTTCTTGCAACATGAATCTTTAATATTTCCAAACTCTTCTTTAATATTTCCAACCCCCCCCATCCTCCTGCTCCCAAGCAGAGTATCCATTGAGATATGAAAGGTGATGCCATCTAGTGGTTAAGGACACAGGCTAGGGAGCAGACGACATACATACAAGTCCTGCTTTGCCACTTAGTACTGTGTTAGATATTAATTGCTATTGCCACAAAGAACATCATAAATCATGTTGTGTAGTAAATGGCCATATACATAGTGGTTGAGGAACAAGGACTGTTTGCTATCTGGAAACTCCTGCGGGTCTGGAATCAGGAGAGCTGATTTGGGTCATCATTTTAGGGTCTCTCAGAAGGTGTTAGTGACTGAGTGCCCAGGGTTTGCTCTCATCTGTGGTTTCCATCTAGCCAGGGTCTGCTCCTGAGCCTACTAGAGAGTCAGCATAAAGCAGTTCCCTGGGGGCTGCTGGCAGAGCATTCTTTGTTTCTTGCTCTGTGGGCCCCTCTAGTAGCCCACACCATTAAAGCCGGGAAGAGAGAATCTGCTAGCAAGATGAAAGCCACACTCTTTATTTTTTAATTAAGAATATTTATTATTATTAATTTCTTGTTTCTGATGTGCTGCGGGCTCCTGAAAATTTCCTGGATATTCTCTTCATGCTTCCCATCTTGTTGTAGGAGTGTTGGTGCTGGGATTTGAACTCTGGTCATCAGGCTTGTTTGGCAAGCACTTTTACCCGTTGAGCTTTTTTGCCCACCTAAAAGCCATGCTCTTATGCAGCTTAATCACAGAGTGGCTACCTGTCATTTTTTGTCATATTCAACTGGCCAGTCGTGGTCACTAAACCAGCTCACACACAAAGGGAAGAGACTTCTAAGACTGTCATGATTGAATCAATGTATATAAAAAACTGGCAAATATTGGGCACTGTATAAATCTTTGCTCCTATTAATACCTAGGCCAGTGTCTGGCACACAGAGACAGCAAAGCAAGTACTGGCTGAGGGAATGTATCCAGGAGAGAGCTTGAGTTGCAGGGCCCAGGCTCTGGGAAAGCCTGCCGTATCTAGGGATATTGCAGTCACTTGTGTGGAGCATATATGTACTAGCCTGGTCCCTGGGCAAGGTCATCCCCACCCCCCATTCCAGATTCGTGAGTATAGGCTGAGATTTAAAGCCACAGAGCAGTTGGGGGCCCCTTCTTGCTCCATCCACTCTCTCTCTGCCTTCTTGTGCTCTTCTCCTCCTCCTGCCTTACTTCTCTCCTCCACCAAGAGTCGTGTTCTCAGTACAATAGCTGGGATGGTGCCAGGAGCAGTTAAATGCTTCATAGTGCTGGATCAGGCTGAGGATGACAACTAAGTGCACTTCAGAGGCCAGAGTGAGCAAGGAAAGGAGGTAAATGGGGGTGGGGTGCGGTGGAGAATAAAAGTCTTGAAAGTGAAAAACAGGACTCATGAAGAACCACTTTGAAAAGCAATGGTGTTTTTTTCTTTGTAGATCTAAGAGTTTTGAGGTTTGTAATCCATTCCTTACATCTTTAAAAAAAAAGACTTTACGTTTATTTATGTGTACACGAGTGTGTCTATGTGTGGGTATGTGTCCATGAATGCAGATGCCCTCAAAGGCCAAAAGAAGGTATCAGATCTCCTGGAGCTTGGGTTCCAGGAAGCTGTGAACAGCCTGACACAGATACTTGGAACCAAACTTGGGTCCTCTACAGGAGCAACGAGCGCTCCTAACCACCGAGCCATCTCTCCAACCCCGTCATTCCTTACATCTTCAAACCTGTCTATTTCTTCTTTTATCTTAACTCCTCTTCAGCACTGCATTCACAGCAGACAATCTTCCCCAGTCTGCTTCTCTGCAAATGGCTGCCTGGTGTCTTCTTTTAAGCAAATTAAAATTGATTTGCTTTTTGACTTTCATGATGCCTCTTGAGTTAATAAAAACAGCCGACAGCTGCCTAGTGCTCTATATTTGCAAAGTACTTTCACAGACATTCCATTCCTCATTTGAACCTTGCAACCACTTGGTAAAGTGAGTGCTGCCGTTTTCTTCATTTTGGGGTGGGTCAGTTTGCTAGGTCAGCTGAAGTGGAGTGACCAGATCAGAGCCAGTGTGAGGACCTTCTCACAGCATCCAACCCCAAGCTGAGTCACTCCTTCTGCTGTCACCTACAGGTGGCGGTATAAAGTGAAGCTTCTTCATAAGTTGTGGTACTTAGACCCAGGCTGCTGCATGTCTGCACTACGTGCTGGAGAAACATCTTCAGCTGGTGAAAGAATTCCCAGGCTTTTCCTACAGGGACACCCTGAGCCTGGAATGATAGCCTCAAATTTGTACTTGCCTTCTACAAACGGTGTGGAAATGATAGCAGTCAGGCAGTAGAAAGGGAAATGGACTCCTTGTTTTGGAGGAATGTTTTCTGATGTCTATTGGCTTCTGTATCTTCCATGCTGGCTCCTCTACAGAGCAGGCTGGGGTCCTAGCTATGGAACTCAGAGAGGTTCTGATTCTACAGTATCCTGAAAGGACCAGCAACCCAAGCCTCTCAAGACCTCTCTCTTGCTCTCCTAGAGAGAGGCTAGTCTCAAGAAATTTTCTCTTGGAGACAGGATGGATCCAGAGACCTGATGGGTTCTTTCTCCCACTTCCATGTTGCTTTTGACTAGTGGTTCTCAGCCAGGGGAGATTTCTCACCCCCACTCCCTAGTGGCTGAGGATATTTCACAATGTCTGGCAACAATTTGATTTACTACCACTTGGCAAGGAGGAAGGATTTCAATCATTGTTCCAATGGTAGTAGACATGGTTGCTGCTAACTGTTCTGTGATGAACAGTATATCCCCTTACCACAAAGATTTATCAGATAAATGATGTCATTGTTGCTAAGGTTAAACAATCTTGCTGAGCTTTATTCTTTTAGGAGGTTTGATGGGTGTGGAATCCAGGTGGAAGAAGCCAGCTGGGTGTCGTCACTATCATCCCCTCCAGATACTCTTTAGAGATGGGCTTCCATTGATAAATAGGTTCCTGTCTCTGAGCATTTCATCACTCTCCGCTGCCTCCTCCTCCCATTTGTCTAGCTTGTTTTAATTCTATTTTAACTGAGCACAGAAGCATCTTCCCACAGGTCCTATGTCTGGCCTGCACTTGGTCATGGCCTCACAGTTCTGGTTGGGAATTCATGTGCTACTGTTTGGAGAAAGTCATATTTTTTACAGCAACATAACCCATTTTACCTTTATAGTAATTGTTTTGGAATAAGAAGTAATCATCCAGGACTGACCAACTTGCTTTACTAAGCGCCCCTTTCTCACTCCTGGCAAATTGCTTTGAGAATTGAACAAAGCTCGGCTCAATCATGCAGGATATCCATTCCAAAGGATGCCTGGGAAGTAAATCTCTGCTAAGCCAGCCCCAGTCATGCCTCCTTCGCTTTTTCTTAGGGATCAAATGGTGAGCATGTGCTTTATTCCACCTGCTCCTTGTCTTGGGGGTGGTGGCCTTAACCCAGGTCTTAACCAGGGTATTTGTGATGCTCATGGGACTGCCAGGAGGACATGTAACAGTAGACTGTCATATTAAAGAGCGTTTGCTCCCTGGGGTTGATGTTGGAGTTGATGCTTGCTTCATAGATCTGAACTTAATTTATGGGAGCCTTTCCCTGATGTCTGTTTTGTCGAACGCTAAGTAGATGATGATCGAAAAAGTGGTCAGGTAAGTTGGGGGACTCCTGCTCTTTACTGAAGGACTTTTCAAGGTCTTTACATTGCTAATGAGCTATGTAAATTGCCAAGAGGAGGATGTGGCATTCCTTGGATTTGGTTTTATCCTCGTGTTGGTGATCTATCGAAAAGGACATCAGAATACTGGAAAAGGGAGAGTTAGATCTCCCCCCCTCTTTTTTTTAACCCCTTCCCATCTTTTCTCCACACTTCCTTGCTTTTTTCTTCCTCTCCTTTCCCTCCCTTCTCTTGATTGACCTGACCTTTCCTTTGATGGGCCTCTGCAACATTATTCTCCCAAGGTCCACTTTTCATTCATGAAATGGGGTTTTGAGAGGCAGTGGGATTTGATGGAAAAACTGTGGGTTCTGTCATGTCAAGGACTTGGAAGTGTTGCTTTCTATCCCCAAAGGGTCTTCCATCTACTCCTCTTCCCTGAACTAACTTGCACCTACTCATCTTTTGGAGCTCAATTTGAACATCAAATCCTTAAAGGGGCATTGCCCCTGTGCTTGGTCCTGAGGGACTACATCTCAGCTCAGGAACTTACTGGTTGCATGAATGCGTTGGATTAATATCCAGAATGAGCCTGAAAGGGTGCTTACAAGTGCCTTTGTGTGTGTTCCTGACATTTGCGTTAGGGGAGGTTAACAGAACCATTCACTCTGGCTAGAGCTGTGATCCTTACAGAGTCCCATGCAGAGTGGAGCTCTGCCTCCACAGCAGCCTCTGCCCCATTCTGTCATGTAGGGAAGTGCCTCAGAATGAGGATCAGTAGCTCAGGTTACATGTCAAATATATTCCAAAGGTCTGTGGTCTGTAATTATGCAGGACTGCAAGATGCTGATTTCTTGAGTAAGTCATTTCTATTTCTATGATCTACTACAAAGGCTATTATAGAAGCTGCCACCACCTTGGCTGTTAATTATGTGATTACAAGTCAAAATGAATGAGTATAACATCCCTGCAGCACCATCAGGCTTCTGAATTGAGGCTCAGAGCAGCCCCAGGAGCCTGCTCTCAGGGTGATGCTAAGCTGCAGCCTTCTAGTCATCCTTCCATCCATTCAACAGATATTGGTTGAGCCTGGTCTTGAGCTAGGCTCCCATCTGTGCTGGGTGCCAGGGATACAGAATGAATAAGACAGGGGCTGTCTGCCAGGGAGTCATCCTCTGTTCTCCAAACAGAATCTGTGCGAGTGTAGTCACGTTTTCCAAGTCTATTCCCTTTCTATGGCTGCAGCCATTGCTTTCAGGCTCAATCAGTTGTCCAATCATTTGTTATCATGACATCATGTTGTCATCTGTCATCTGCAAATGTATTGGTTCTCATTCATAGTATGCACACAGACTGTGGGCCACTGGATGGACATGCCTACTAATTCCTCTATGTCTCCTCCAGCCCCTTGTTTTAGAGGTGACAGACTTTCTCTTCTCTTCTCCAGGGTTCCCTTCCCCCTGGCTTGCAGAAGGGTTGCTTTTGCTCCTGTTTCCTTCTCAGAGAAAGGCTGTGATCCACTTAAGGTCTTTCCCCCGATCCTCACCTGTTCCCTCTTCACCAGAGGACTGGGTTAGTTGTGTAGTTCTTGTGAGCTGTTGCTATGGGTGGAATAAATATCCTCCAAATGATCCATGGGTTAAAGACTTGTCACTACTGAGAAGCAGTGGAGCCTTTAGGAAGTGTGACCCAAGCGGAAGAACATTAGGGTATTGCAGGCATTCCCTCACAGGAACTAATAAGACCTTGGCTTCTCTTTCTCCTCTCTCTCTGCTTCTTGGCCACTGTGAAGTAAATAACTTCCTCTACCATGTGTGACCACATGATATACTTTGCTGTCGTAGGTTCCAAAGCCACAGGTCAATGGCCTGTGGTTTGAAACCTTTGAAACTGTGAGCCAAAATGCATGGTTCCTTTCTGTAGGTTGATTAGCTTAGGCATTTTGTCACAGCAACAGGAAGCTGACTAACTCATCTCTCTCTCTCTCTCTTTCTGTCTCTCTCTCTGTCTCTGTCTCTCTCTCTCTTTCTGATCTATATCTATCTTTCTATCCACCTACCTACATGTATCTATCTATCTATCTATCTATCTATCTATCTATCTATCTATCTATCTTTTCTTTCTGTCTCTCATCTATCTATCATCTATCTATCTATCTATCAATCATCTGTCATGTATGTATGTATGTATGTATGCATGTATGTATGTATCTGTTTGTTTACTCCTGGACTCAAAGAGCTGTTTGCACACCATGCTTGACGATGCAGTTTTTGTGGTCCTGTGGGTTCTGTGGGTTAGATTTGGTGAGGGGCTAGACTTTAGCGAGCTCTTTCTTTTTTTTAGTTTTAGCTCAAACCCCACTTGCAATTGCACCTTGGTCACGGGGTCCTACCTTTTGGAGATAATTGAGTATGAAACTGGCTGCCAATCAATGCTGTCTTCTAATTTTCCATGTTTGCTGTGGACTGGTCAGCTGGAACAGAAGGGCCAGTGCTAGTATTCTGACTTCAAGCTCACCCAGACTTTTCAGCTTCAAGGTGGAGAGGGTGAGGGGCTTGATCTCATCATAAGGACTTGTGTGAGATGCAGAACTTTGAGTTTGGGCCTGCTGCCTCTTGGTCTGGTGCCCTTCTTCCTCATTACTCTCTTCCTCAAGTGGGCAGAACTCACCAGTTAGAACTATACCTGTTGAAGCAGGTGGTGGTGGTGCATGCCTTAAATCCCAGCACTTGGGAGGCAGAGGCAGGTGGATTTCAGAGTTTGAGTCCAGCCTGGTCTATGGAGCAAGTTCCAGGAAAGCCAGGGCTACATAGAGAAAAACCCTATCTTGAAAAAACAAAACAAAACAAAACAAATCAAAACAAACAAACAAAAAAAACAAACAAACAGAAAAGCAATCCTTTAATCCCTGAATTGGGGAGGCAGAGATGGGAGGCTGGAAAGATGGTTCAATGGTTAGGAGCACTAACTGCTCTTCCAAAGGACCCAGGTTCAATTCCTAGAACCCACATGGCAGCTCATAACTGTCTGTAACTCCAGTTCCAAGAGATCTGATGCCTTCATAAAGACATATATGCAGACAAAACACCAATGCACATTAAATAAAAAAAAAACATGCCTGTTGAAAAGAAGATATGGCTGGATGGACATAGTGCTGAAGTTATAGGTTCTTGATCCAGGAGAAAGAGAATGTCTACGTGTGTACACACACACACACACACACACACACACATACACACACACACACACAGAGTTGGGGAGGTAGTGTAGGCCAAAGAGCAACCTCAGGTGTGTTGTTTTCAAGGCACTATGCACCTTCTTTCTTAAGACAGTATTGTAGCTAGAGTTTTCCTGCCTGGCCCACGGTCAGGATAAATCTCTTTCACCTGCCAGTCCCACAGCCGCTCAGACCCAACCAAGTAAACACAGAGACTTACATTGCTTACAAACTGTATGGCCGTGGCAGGCTTCTTGCTAACTGTTCTTATATCTTATATCAATCCATTTCTATAAATCTATACCTTGCCACATGGCTCGTGGCTTACCGGCATCTTTACATGCTGCTTGTCCTGGCGGCTGGCTGGCAGTCAGTGACTCCCTCTGCCTTCCTGTTCTTTTAATTCTCTCTGTTAGCCCCGCCTATACTTCCTGCCTAGCCACTGCCAATCAGTGTTTTATTAGCAACACATTTGCCATACAGAACATCCCACAGCACAGTATCTCTTACTGACCTGGCTGGAACTTACAAATTAGGAGGCCCAGGGACCCATCTTGGCCTTTCCAGTGCTGAGATGACAGCACACATTATTAGGACCTGCCTTCCCCCTCCCCCCCTTTTTTTTCTTGAGACCGGATTTCTCTGTATATCCCTGGCTGTCCTGGAACTCACTCTGTAGACCAAGCCTGCCTCAAATTCACAGAAATTCTCTTCTCTCTGCCTCCCAAGTGCTAGGATTAAAGGTGTGTGCCACCACCGCTCGGCTGAATCTGGCCTTTTTAATGTTGGGTCTGGGGATAGACTCAGGTCCTCATGATTGCAAAGAAAGCGTTTTACTGACTGACCCATCTCCTGAGCCACTTTCCACATTTTTAATCTCTTTACCTCTCACTCTTCTCATCTGGAAACAGGGCTGTCACGTTACTCTGCTTATTGTATCGTGATCATTAAACAAACTCATCCACGGAAAGTGCTCAGCTCAGTGTCCAGAACTGGGTAATTACTCACTGAATGTTACCTGTTCTCATTTCATACCAAATGAAAACAAACGAAAACAAAAGCCCAAACTTCAAGATAAAAGAATCTGTCCCCAGAAGTGGACGACAGAATCCAGCTGATATACTGCACCAGCCAAGGTCCTAATGAGCACCGTGCCGGCTCTCAAGGAGTGATAATTCCCATCTGGAATCCACCTGGTTGTGTTAACTTTTCCTTGCTGACCACATAGCCCAGGCTGAATGCTCTCAATCCATACATCTAGAATGCCACAGGCGCTGATATCTATAAATAGGGAGGAAGCCATAAATGAGAGCTCATTAAGTTCTTACTGACTGCTGAAAAGTAAATTAGAAAAAATAAACAGAGCTGAACATTTGTGTAAACCTCAATCTTTTTGATGTTTTTCAATTAGCAGAGCCATTTTTCATGTGAAAAATTAATGGCTGTCATGTACCACCTGGCTATAGAACCAAGTGACAAATTTGTTTTAATGACCACTGTCATATCACTGGATTCAGTTGTAAGCCATCTGGGCTGGGAGGAGGCACAGAGATTGGGCTCCTTAGGGGTGGGGGTGGGGGTGGGGGTGGGGGTGGGGCTATGTCGTAGGCCAGGCACTGTGTTAGGCTCACAACATACTTTACCCCTTGAATTTCTTGTGTCAGGCTATTATTACTCTTATTTTGTAGATGAAGCCCAGAGAGGTGAAGAATCTTCCCAAAGTCACACAAGAGATGCACGGGGAAGTCAATTCTATTATTGCACTCAACGCCACTAAATCCTACACTGCAGAGGGAGAAAGATTTGGCAGGAAGGTCGGAGGTGTCTGGAAACTTCTAACAGGTAGCCGATATCAGAGGTGGGGATGGAAGGAGACAGTGGGGGTTCAAGTAGGCAGATTCCAGCAAGAGAGACCTTGGTATAGGGGTTACTTGGAATTCTGTTGGGGGTGGAGGTCTCTCTTGGGATAACGGAACATCTGTCATCAAAGTGAGGCTTGGAGCTGGGCTCTTGTTTCTGGGGGGCAACTAGCAAGAGTCAGGCAGATCCAGGTTAGCAGGTACTTAGCAAATACTAGGACCATTGAACTCTTTCTAAGAACAAGAAATTAGAAGTGGACACCATGGCAAAGACCACCTCTGATGCTAGAACAACTCGATTAGCTGGGAATAGTAGCGAGGAAGGTGGATGAAGAGTCCATAATTGCAGTTCACAGCTGCCTTTGTTTTGGAGGGTCAAAGAAGAATCAGAGCTTGTGCTTGGAGTGTGTGGTCTCAGCTTCAGGCAGAACCAGAACAAGGCACAGAGCTAGGAGCCAGGCAGGGTCTAGCAACTCAGGGCCAATCTTATTATTTGTGGGATGGACTCTTTTATGATCATCTTTAATTTCAAAACAATATCCAGGAATAGGTACTACTATCTCTTTGGGAAGATGAATAGGTGGAAGTTCAAGGGCACACCAGAGCTCCTTCCTAGACTAAGGGTGGAGCTACTGGATCTGAGTCACAGCCAGTCTTCCTTTGGGTAATGTTTAACTGGATAAGAGAAGTTAAAAGAACCAACAAACCACCCCCCTCTCCCCCAAGTTCATTTCTCTAAACTGTGGCATTTGGCCCCTGAGACCCAAGTCATGGGGAGCCTCCATGTAGAGGAGGTGGGTTATGAACATCTCAGCCTCTAGCAGGCAGGGCAGGGACTCAGTGACCTAGGCAGGATTTCTTGCAGCCACAGGCTCCTCTCAAGAGTTTGGCTGGTTGGTTTGAACTTTGCCTTGAACCTGGTGGTAGATAGAGGTGCTAAGGTTCCTCGTAAGTCTCTCTTTTCATTTCATTTGCTCTCCTATTTCTCGTTACTGAAGTTTATAATTATTCTCTTTGCCCGTTTGGACCTGGGTGACTGTTATGTTTGTCATTGCTTTTTTTCTTTTTTTCTGGCAGTTTGGACATTCTTCACTGCGTACCCCGATAGGCTATCAGAAGCCACACTCTTCTTCCCAGCAGTGTTTGCTCAAGGGTTGACCTCACTGTTGACTGTTGAAAATCACTCTCTATGTCCCTGTCTACCTTTCCTTACAGCACTACTTATTGGCAATTTACCCACCCATTGATTAGCCTATTTACCTAACTACCCATCTATACCTTCACGAACGCCATGGTTCTTAATTGGTACAGATGCTGGTACTTGGCTGAAGATGACCTCTGCAGTTATAGAAAGTGAGGAGAGTTAAACAGGAAATGAAAATGCAGTCAGTCTTCAACCTTGTCTGATTTACTGTTTTCCTTTCTTCCTCTGAAGTGTTCCCTTCTTTGTGGGGGGACACAGAGAAGGAAAGTTGGGTTTATGTGATAGACTTTGTATCTAGAGGTTGGGATTCTACCACTGAAGGAGGGAAGGTGGTCACTCAAGGTGATGGTCCCTGTCACTGACCTCTCTTGATACCCACAAGGCAGGTCTCTGGGTCTTGGGGATTGAATGCCAGCAACAGGAAAAGTTACTAACCCATGCTCAACTCCAGAGCCAACTTCTCAGGGAAAGAGGAATGGATGAGCATCTTGATGTCTTGCCTGATTCACCTGTTTCCCAAGCTCTGCACCTAGGCTAGCATTTCCTGACTCTGCTGCTATTAAAATCCCAGTGGAGTTAAAAGAAAAAAACTCCTAATTCTCCTGCCTCAGCCTCCTGAATGCTAGGATTATAGGTATGTGACTTTTAAAAGAAATTGCTTATGCCTCTGTGTGTGTGTGTGTGTGTGTGTGTGTGTGTGTGTGTGTGTGTGTATGTGTGCTTGTGCACATGTGTGGCCAGAGGTCAACATCAGTTCCTCTTTCACTAGATCTTCAGGGTTTTTTGTTTATTTATTTATTTATTTATTTATTTATTTATTTATTTATTTATTTATTTATTGTGACAGGATCTCTCACTGAACCTGGAGCTCATTGATTTGGCGAAGCTGGCTGGCCAAGGAGCTCCAGGCTGGCTGGCCAAGGAGCTCCAGGGATCCTCTTGTCTTTACTGCCCTCCCCTCCAGTGTTTGGGCTTCAGATGTGTGCCACTGTACTGACTTTTAAGTGGGTGTTGGGGATTTGAACTCTGGACCTCATGCTTATATAGCAAGCACTTGACTTCCTGAGCCATCTCCCTAGCCTTTCAAAAAAATTTAAAAGATGTGTTTGATTTTTAATTATGTGTGTATATGCTTGAGTATGTTCATGTGAATGTTTTTCCCGGTAGAGGCTTGGGTGGGGAGATGAGATCCCCTGGAGCAGGAGGTACAGGCAGTTGTGAGCTATTGACATGTGTATTGGGGACTGAGTTCTCTTAATCAATGAGCCATCTTTCCAGTCCTTCTGAGCCCTTTTCATTTTGTCTTGATATAGTGCCCAACTCTATAAACCAGATTGGCCATAGTATATAGTAATATAGTACACAGTACATAGCTCAGGTTACCCTCCAACTTGTGGTGACTGATCCTCTTACCTTAGCCTCCACAGTACTGAGATTACAGGTATGAGTCACCTTGCCAGGCTTCTCAATGAATTCTTGACCTAAAAAAATGGAAATGGACTTTTAGGTAGAAGGAACAGATGGACAAAGGTGTGGACTTATTCTGAGGAGGAGTGGCTAAAGGTTGGCTGTTAAGCCATTATATGCTATGCCGGGAGCTCTAGACTCCCTTCTGTGCTGACAGAGTGCCACAGGAGTGTGTTAGGGGAGAAACCAGTTAGGGTTGGCTTTGTTTTGGAGAGGTTAGTCACTTCAAAGCAAGACTTGAGGAAAAGCAAATTTAATAGAAGTTATTTGATCAAAGAGCTACTCATGAATTGGACAGCACTCAGAACCAGGAGAGACTCAGAGCTCTGTCCAGCAGTGTGAGCAGAGAGCTTTCATAAGCTAATTGTGGAAGCACATTAAAGAAAGAATCTGATTGGCCATGACAGGCCTAGTCTCATCAATTGACTGTCAGTGACTGGCTAAAGCTTGGCTGCTTGTAAGTGACTGAAACTTGTCTATTTGTTGCAAGAAAGGTACTCCCGAGCTAGAATTCATTTTGTTAGTGTACGGTAGCAGGTCATGCTTTGTTACTGTAAGTAGCAAAGGATTCAGGCTAATGATCTGCTTATTTAAGTTCAGACTTTGGAGGCTGCACTGACAGCGTCTTGTAGAGAAGAGGCCAGAGGGAGGGAATCATGCTCTCATCACTCTTGCATCATATACTGCCTGGATGATCTGTGATGATGGTTTTGAAATATGACTCTTTGGGAGTCAATATGACCTTTTTAGGGTCAACTGGCCAACTGACTGACCCAATAACTATCCTGATTATTACCTTCCCTCACCGCCCTGCCCTGGTTTCATGAGGATTCTAGATGGCCAAGAGTTTACATTACTTGGTGTTTATTATAGAATGTAGACATTTTAAAGTAAACTTCAGATTTCTCACTTTCTGTCTGGGACTTCTTGGCAAGAGTGAATGAAGGTTAAGGTTAGATATGAAGTTTTCTTGAAAGGTTTTGGAAGTGATAAGCAAGTAGCCAATTATTGCCTCATGTTTACTGGGAGGGCTTGAAGGAACTTTGGTCTTGAAACTGGAATCTAAACCCAGCTCAGCGGCTTACCAGCTAAAGGCCCCCAGGTAAAGTGTCTGAATTCCTAAACCTCAGTTTTCCTAACTGCAAAATGGAAATGATAGCACCCACCTAGATGAGGTGCAGGCCCATCTCAGATACTTCCTGTGGGCATGGTCAAGGGAGCAAGTGCTTTATTGTAGACCACATCTGTTGATAGTATCAGGAAATCTTCCTTACTGATTTCTCGGTATAAGCATCTGCTGGAAGTGGCTCTCTGGATCTGGCCTTTTAACCCCATCCAGTGTTCACTTTCTCCTTTGGTATGTGATTTAGTATCTACAGATGCCAGAGGAGAAAGAGGAGCTGTGGCAGTGCAGTGTGAAAGCCATCACTGTCTCTCTGAGAGTGATCTGTTCTCAGCAGGATGAGATTTTTCTTCTCAATAAGTTCCTTTACGGTTGGTGATTAGTGTCCTTGTTCCTCCTGGGTGGGAACTGCGTGAGAACAGCTAGAGGTGGGCTCCCTGGGAGTGTTCTGGTGGCAGGAGTAAAACAGACAGAGAGTCAGAACCATTCAAGAGATACATTGCTGATCACCTGGGAATCCAAAAGGATCCACCCACTTAATCCTGCATCTCTACCACTATGGATTCCTTCTTCCTGTTTTTTTTTCCCATGAATTCTTTTGTTTGTTTGTTTGTTTTTCAAGATAGGGTTTCACTGTGTAGCCCTGGCTATCCTGGAACTCACTCTGTAGACCAGGTTGGCCTCGAACTGATAGAGATCCATCTGCCTCTGCCTCTGCCTCCTGAGTGCTGGGATTAAAGGTGTGCACTACCATGCCCAGGAACAAATACTTTTCAAAAATTAACATGCATACTTAAATATCCTCTCTCTAAAAATGCCTATTCACCCATTCATCATCATAGTGGGATGAACATACATGGGAAACATACATGGGAAGAAAGGGTTTCCATGTACCAGGCATTAGGCAGTCTTTACAGATGAATGCTTCCTCATGACATTGTGAGATTAGTGCTTGCATTATTCTTGTCTCTCTCTCCCCTCCCTGTTTCTAAGATTAAAAAACCCAAATACATGGAGTTGTACCTTGTCTCAGGTCAACCAAGAAGTGGAGAGCTAGAAAGAGCCCTAAAACCATGCCACCAGAACCAACATGGCTTCTCAGCTCCATGGGTGGCACAGAGTGACTTGCCCCTAGTACTGTGGTGACTAAACACCCATACTGGCTGGTTCAGAGTTCCTGTATTTGGGGTGATTTGTGGCTGATTTAAAGTTTTCAATAGTATTTAAGTTTTTAAACAACTTACATGTATCATTTTTATAATTGAATAAAAGCACTACTTGCATACAACCTCTGAAGCACGTAATTTGCACCATGTAAAACAGCAAGCAGGGGCTTTTAATTACATTATTTTTTGGCAGGCATAGGAAAGAACTTTGAGAAGCAGTGGGAGGAAGCAGTTAGACTTTGACCATCATCTCATGGCATGCTTCAGAGGCTGATCCTATGTTGGAGTTCTCAAAGTACTTCCGATACTGTGCTGTGGAGTTCTAAAAGTGTCTACCCGAGATGCCTGCTGCCTTGCTCCATCTCTGCCACAAGATGGCAGTCATAGCACAATGATGAACCAGTTTGCACCCTCTATGAAGGACTCTTGAGCATCTGTCTCCCAAATACAGAGAAGCTTCTCCAGTGTTTCAGGGGAGAAGGGGTTTTTAGAGTATCCCCAAACTACATCTCCTCCTGATCCAAAGCTTAGGCAGATGAGTGGTTATATTTGGACCTTTGCATTTGGGTGAACCATGGCTCTTCTTAGAGTAGGGTGGGCATCGCCCATAGTTTTACTGAAGGAAGACACAGACAAAATGCTATAGAAGTTTCCAAGCAAAGACTGAGTGCCAGAGTGCCTGGAAAATGGGTTACTCATGATCTATGAAGTTGTTTATTCCATGACTTGTGTTGATTTGTTTGGCTGAATGGGAAGACATTGGTGTTGGCTTTCCAGTTGCAAAGACCACAAGGTAAGTCCAGGATGGGCAACCGGTAGCTTTCCTTGGGGTATTTCTAGGTGAGTTACTGAGTAGGACAGCTTCAACTGAGGCCCAGTGTTTGGACTGAACTTCCAGGGAGGAAGACCAGTCAAAAATACGCTTGGCCCTGGCTGTTGCGGTGAAATTGTGGAGGTTCCGGATGAAGCCGGTGGGACACTAGGCTTCCTTACTGCCTTTCTACCACCCACAGTGCTCAGTAGGGAACTGAAGGAGGACTCCTGCATCGCTTGTCACTGGCTGCTGTCATAGACAAATCGGCTACCCCATAGTTCATTAGCTCCTTCTCTAATGCTCATACTGGATGACCTGATAGGGCAAGAAGGAAGCTCCTTTCCACAGGGCAACTCAGGAGCACCACTTTCCTTAGGGTCTCCCCCATTTTTATTTTTTAACTCACAGCTTAGGAGGACTCTGAGAAAGAACACAGAGGTAGAGGCACACATAGGAGGTTTGCTGAGCAAGGCCCACTTTGTCCCACTGGCCAGATGAGCATGGCCTCATCTAATTACAAAGGAGGCTGGGAGATATAGTTTTGTGTGTGCTTAGGCGGATTAAGGAAATAGCTTTTGTGTAACATAAGACTCATCATTTAAGTCAACTATGGAGCTTATCCCAAAAAAATCATCAGGTTTGCTTGCACATCTGTGTTCATGCACAAAGGTCTTCTTCATTGCTGTCATTACAAAAGCCAATATTTAGAATCAAATACTTAGTAATAATGGATTAAAGACTACACGGTCTATTTGCACAAAGGCATACTATACAGCTACCAAAAATTGTGTGGTGGAAGAATGCTTTGGCTCCACAGTCATTATGGTGCTTTAGTAAGTCATTATGTTGTATAATTAAGTCATCACAGTGCTCTATTGAGTAGTCGTTATTATTTTATTAAGTCACCATGCTTTATTAAATCACTGTGATGCTTTATTAAGTCACCACTGTGCTTTATTGAGTTATCGTTGCCTTTTATTAAGTCATCGTGGTGCTTTATTAAGTCACTGTGATGCTTTATTAAGTCACCATGGTGCTTTATTAAGTCACCATGGTGTTTTATTAAGTCATGACTGTACTTTATTAAAGCATCTAGTGTTTTTATTATTTATTAAAGTGCTTTATTAATTGTAATCACAGGCAATTCCAGGGTTTATGTGAACCAAGAATAAAGAACAAAGAGGCATTATCTATTTTCATTGAAATATTCTACCACCTAGGATCATGCACAACACATTTATTTTAAATATAATCCCATGAAATAGTCTCTCTGTATTTCTAGGAACACATTTCCCCAAAAGCAAAGTCTGTGATTGAATTATACTGCAGACTTGGTTGGCGACTATTTAATTCACTTCTTATCTCCCTGGTTCAATGTCTGACTCCCCCCTCTGAACTACAGCGTCACAGGGCAGAAGCTGTGTCAGCCTCGTCTACTGTTCCATACACAGTGTGGGATCCAGAGAGTAAATATTTATTAGCTCAAGTTGAGTTGAGCCCCAATCATGTCAAATGTAAAAACAAGAATGAGAAAAGCAAGAAAAAAGTGAACACACAAGGTGATGGCCGCTATGTGAGAAGTTCACACACGCCACAGAAAGACGGTGAGAGAATATCTCAGCATGATAGGGTCCTGTCATGCTCTTTTATTAAAAATTTCCTCCATTTTCCATTTCTTCTACAGCGAATCATTTGCATAATCATTTACAGCTATTGTGTGCAGTCAAGATTAAAAGAAAAAGTCATACTTAAACAAGGTTGCTGCAGGGACCATAAAATGATTCTGATCCTGTGCTTTGGGGAAGGAATTCAAGCAGAGGGGCAGTCCCTGGCAGAGATGGACAGTGCTGAGGGAACTGCTTCCCTCGCCTATGCTCAGACTCTTGTCTGAGAACTAGGACAGACTGGATGTGGGCGGATCAGGGGTCCAGCAGGGAGGGTTTCTGATAATGCTCAAGGGGGGATGATGTAAGCATGTCTCTTCTCCAGGATGACAGGTGTAGGGTAGCCATCCACTCTAAATGGAAACATTTCCTCTGAAAGAAGGAAGGTGGCTCATATGACAAGGAAGCTGGATGGGTGTGGTGATGTGTATACCTTTCATCCCAGCAAAGGGATGAAGGCATTCCTTTGGGGAGGCAAAGACAGGCATTAGTTTGAGGCCAGCCTGGTCTGTAATAGCAAGTTCTAGGACAGCTAAGGCTACATATTAAGACTGTTTCAAAACACACACACACACACACACACACACACACACACACACACACACACACTCCACATACACCCCACCCCCACCACCAATACAACAAACAACAGCAACAAACCAACAAAACAACAGTACAGGAAGCTCAGACAGTTACTGGGCTTAGGAGGTCTCCCGCCTTGGGTATGTCTTCAGTGAGCCTTTGCTAGAGGAGAGAGGAGACTCTTCATGGAGCCGCCTGCAGCTTGGGCAGGGGGAATCCAGGGATGTGGCTTTTTTATTAGAAGGGTTGAGTGTTTTGATGTGATGGCTGTGCCAATCATCTATGTTCCTGTAGGCAACTCTTCCCCCATGTTTCCCAAGTTATACTTGGCTGGAATAATTTCTTCGCCTTGTTGTTGTCCCATTTGAGGAGACAAGATAGTTGGCACCACAGGCTGGGCAATTGGCTCTGTAATTCTTCTGGGAGCTTCTCCATCCTTCCAAGACTTGGCAATCCTAAAATGTAAGCTACCAGTTAAATTTAAATTTTAGAGGAACAGCAAATAATTATTTTAGGATAAATAGGTCACAGGTACTGCACTGTGTGTAGCACTAGCAAAGGGAAGGGCTTGGCTTTGCTGGGGCACTTTGTAAGCAGTGGAGAGGCATAGTCAGTACCCTAGTGCCTTGACTCTGCCATCCACCTCTTTCCTCGGCCTCCCTCCCACAGGCCTGGCCACAGCACTCTCCTACCCAAGGCTGTTCTGCCGGTCGTAAGGTTGGTTTCTGAAGGACGTTTTTCCTGGAAAAGCCTGCCTGGGGTGGATCAGACCTTTCAGACTCATGCAGGTAGCTTATCAGTGTCTTTCCATCTGGGGAGCATCCTCCTTGTTCTGGCCAACTCTGCCCTTGCTATCTCAAGGTTTGTCTCATCTTGTTCTGTCCTATTTTTGAGATAGCATTTCACACTGTAGCCAAGGTTGGCCTAGAACTCACTATGTAGTCTAAGCTGGCCTCAGCCTCCTGCCTCAGCCTCCTGAGTGTTGGGATTGCAGGCATGTGCCTCCACACCTGACTTCTAAGTCTATCTCTCCTCAGGTTCCCAACAAGGTCACTGAGCCCCAGCTTCTCCCTGGTAATACATGTCCTAGACATTAAAAAAAAACATATGTGAAAGCCATTCTGCCTTGAGTTGGGGCTGAGTGGGGGCATAGCAAGGGAGCTGGGGGAGAAAAGAGGATCATGGAGCAGGAAGGGAAAGCCACTTCAGTCTGGGAAGCTGGGGTGGAGGGGCAGGCAGAGCTCTGAGCCTTCATGGTGGGAAGCAGAAAGTGCTGAAATCCACAGGCAAACAGAAGTGGAGAACAAGATTATCTTCCCAGGAAATGAGGCAAACAGGTTCAGAGCAGAACACAAAAGAGTGACATGGTACCAACAGATGACACCATAGATAGTCACAGGGGGAGCCTGCCCACAGGAGCTGCCTGGAGCTGGGTGTATTCAGAGCAAGTGCCGTTCTCTCAGGTCCCGTCTCTTTTGCTTGCCGACTGAAATCCAAAATGCTCCCTCTGTACAGCTTGTTGATTTTGAAAAGCACATTTTCAGTGAAGGTTGGTGAATAAATCTTTCATGAATATGGAATTTTCCAGTTTTCAAAACATTAGGTTGAATCAAATGATATGACCAATAGCTTGTGGCGCTGGGCTTACAAAATAGAAATATGTCACAGCCCTAAAACTAGGGGCACACACTGGATGATGCGGTGTGAAAACACACAGTGCTGTGCATGGACACTGTTGTCAGGGGCTGGTGACCTTGCTTACTGTGGCCAGGCTTGTCACAGTCATATGCTGTGGCTGTGCTGGTGAGAGAGTACCTTCTGGAGTCTTTTTATTTTACTTTTTAGTTTTTTAGGGTTTTAAAACTGAACTGAAGAAGTTCCCACTGTCTCCTGCTTGCTCAGTACCTTATCCTAGAGCATCTTCTTAGTGCCTGTTTGCTCTAGAAGATTCTTCCCCAAGTCTGGGTGGCACTCCAAGCATCCTTGGTACACCCAGAAATCCAGGACAGAGTCCTGCTGGGACCATGTTCAAATACAAATTAATTTTGAAATCATAAGCCACATCCTGAATTCTTTTTGAATCAGTATCACTATTGTCACGTTACATATTAGCTATAACCATCTGCGGATGCTTAAACCTTCTGATCGTCAGGCTGGAGAGACGGGTCAGTGGTTAAGAGCACTGGCTGCTCTCTTATAAGTCCCAGTTTCAATTCCCAGCACCCACATGACAGCTCACAACTGTCTTTTAACTCCAGTTCCAGGGGATCCAGAAATACACGCAGGCAAAATACTCAAACACATAAAATAAAAATAATTAAAAAACCTTCTGATTGTCAGTAGCCCTCTTGGATTCAATGCTTTTTAACCATTGTTCTATGCTTATGACCCTATGGTTAATTTCACTTCTGTTGCTATGATAAAATACCAGAACAAAAGCAACTTAGGGGAAAAGGCTTATTTGGCTCACAGTTCTGGGTTACAGTCCATCCTGGAGGAAAGGTAAGGCAGTAGGAAATTGAAGCAGTCAGTCACATCACCTCTACAGCCAAGAGCAGCGAGAAATGAATGTATGCATGTTCACTTACTTGGTAGTGCTCAGCTTGATTTTTTTTTCTCTTATAAAGTTGAGGACCTCCTGTCTAGGGAATGGTGCTGCCCACAGTAGGCTGGGAACTCCAATTAACATAATTAAGACACTCTTCCCCCCAAGACATGCCCTTAAGCCAACCCAATGCAGACAGTTTCTCTTTGGGATTCTCTTTCCAGGCAATTTTTAGGTTTTGTCAAGTTGACAATTAAAGTTGATCATCAAGCCATGTGGTCTCCTGACACGGATGGTAAGTAGAGCAGGAGCGATTAGTCATCCTCAAGAGTGTGGGCTCCACGTAGAAGTTGCATCCAGGAAAGGTGAAACAGAGCCAGATCTTGTATCCGCTAAAACAGAAAGCATGGGACTGGGAAGATGGTTCAGGCAGTAAAGTGCTTGCTGCACAAATGTGAGGACCTGAGTTTGGATTCCCAGCACATACGCAAAAAGCTGGACACAGAGGTGGATGCTTGTAATCCCAGAGCCGAGAAGGTAGAGACAGGAGGATCTCAGAGAACTGCTGGCCAACCAGTCTAGCTGAGGAGGCAAGGTCCATTCAGTGGGAGACCTGGTCTCAAAAGATAAGTGGAGAGTGATTGAGGAAGACACCCAGGGTCAACTTCTGGCCTCTATATGCATGAAATCACCTCTCTCTCTCTCTCTCTCTCTCTCTCTCTCTCTCTCTCTCTCTCTCTCTCTCTCTTCTGGCAGCATAGAATTACTGAGACTGAGAATAGGAAGATATGGTAGAGCAGAAGTATCTGGCTTATGAGTATTCATGTGGCTAGCAATCTGATGGTTTAAGGTAAATTTTTATTTCAGCTGTTCTACCGTAGTTCTTTAATTTGCTAGCCATAAGACTACAGGCAAGTAACCTAGACATTCTGGGCCTTAGTGTCCTCATCTATAAAATGGAGAGCATAATTCCTTTTTCACAGGGCAGCAATGGATATCTGATGGAACAAGGTTATGTGGTAGCATACATTATACTGTGGACTCTGAAAAAATGGTGTATGTGAGGATTGTGAGAACTCCCTTCCTGGTGGGTGGTAAGGGGAGGAAAATCCAACCATCAAGGAGTGATCCCATGGCCTAGGGGAGAAGAAGAGACAGCAGTTCTGGGTGGGTGGACAGGAAGGGAACAGAGTTGCTAGGGAACCAGCTGCAGGCCTGCAGGGATGAAGAATGTGATGCAGGATGCCAAATGTACACAAACAGTTCAGGCTTATCTGAGTTGCCAACTACTGGGGGTTAACCAGCTCAAATACCACCATTGGGTACTAACAATCTGCTGTTCCTTCTAGGGTTCTGGAAATAGAGGCTACAGGAATATCTCCTATATAGACTATCCTCTAAGGGCTTTAAGACAGTGTGTTGTGTTGTAGTATTTTCTAAGCAATGACTATGATACATTTTAGAAATTGTGATTCATGATGTTCAGCAACAACAATTTTGGTATAAAGGGCCTATAGTCACTCAACGTTGACACCTCATACTACTTATTAATAAAGTTAAGTTATATTATAGAACCTGCCATCTTCTAATAGATGTGTCTGCTACAGACATCCATGGTACTTGGCACTTGGTCCTTGGAATGACAGACTCTCATAACACAAGCAATAGAATATTCATCAGACCTCAAAGAAGCTTAAACAAAAGAGAG
>CABHPQ010156474.1:0-13802 GCA_902168405.1 Peromyscus aztecus | reverse complement strand
TAAATTAATCTATTTCCATAAATCTATACCTTGCCACGTGGCTCGTGTCTTACCGGCATCTTTACATGCTGCTTGTCCTGGCGGTGGCTGGCTGTGACTCCCTCCGCCTTCCTGTTCTTTTTATTCTCTCTGTTAGTCCCGCCTATACTTCCTGCCTAGCCACTGGCCAATCAGTGTTTTATTAGCAACACATTTGCCATACAGAACATCCCACAGCACTTTGATGTCTTTTTTTTTTTTTTGGTCCTTTTCTAATTTTAAATTTGACCCGTGTGTTTATTTAGGTGAGTCAGTCACTGGGGATGTTTCAGGGGCATAAGTGAGAGGTTTTTTACAGGAACATGTACCTTACCAGTGGTTTAACACTAGGAGGAAGGTCTCTGCTCCCTCCAGCAACCATCAGCTACCAGCAGATCCTTAGGAAGGCGTGGACCTCGGGAGCCCCGCCCTTCTCATCTGTTCAGCAGGGCTAATGGAGGTGCTCACAGCTGCGAGGTATTCCACAACACCTCGCCCATCCTCCGGCTCTTCCATTCTTCTTGTCCTCTCTTTCCACAGTGTTCTCTGAACCTTGAAGGGAGTGATAGAGAGGTCCCATTTCTGACTGAGCATTCAATGGTCGCTCATTTCAGCCCCTGCACTGGTTAGGTCTCTGCAGTTCCTGCTGTCCACCCCAGAAAGAGGCTGTTCTGAGTAAAGCTGGCGGGAGCACTCATCTGTGGACGTCAGCACAGTCCCTCAGAAGCAGCAGCTGCCACTTGCCCGCTAGTGCCTCTGACCTCCCCAGCCATGGGCTTTAGCCAGGTTTATGGTACCAGGTGTCAGTTCCTTCCTGTGGAGAGCATCCCAGTTCCAACAGAAAGTGGTTGGTTGCCAGTACTGTATTCATGGGTACATCCTGCCTGGCCGGTCAGTCGTGTAGCATGTCCACAGATGAGTGAGATTGTTCACAGTTCTCCCCAGCAGCCTCCCTAGTACCTTCCAAGCCAGCATGGAAGAAGCTTCCAACCAGAGCTAGCTTGGTATCTCCATGGCCTTCCATCAGAGCCGTTAAAGCAGTTTTTGAATTATTAGCTAGACCTCCCAAACAAAAGGTTTGCCTTATCCTTATGTGTTAAAACAAAACTAAACTTTAAAAATGATATAAGGAGAACTTGGGGGAAAGGGTCTTTGAAATCCAGATGGATGTAGAAGGATGTCTAACAAAGTCCTGTTAGAAATTAGGGGCAAGTTGTGGCACCTTCTCATTCCCATGTACCGGGTACCAGCTCTTCTTAGCCTGGTTTTAGAACTCCTATTAATAACGGTGTATTAGCTACATATTTTCTCATTGCTATCATCAGCTACTTGACAGAAGCTACTTAAGAGTTCATTTTGTCTCACAGTTTTGAGAGCTAGACTCCCTGGTAGGCAGACAGAGAGGGAGAGGGGCCATGGCTAGGTATAAAGGCAGCAGAGTTCCAAGATGGCCAGCTTCTTCCTCAGCCTCCTGACCCAAGACAGAAGTCTGGCAGCTTTTATCTGCCACCATCAGTCCCCTGCTGATGGACTGACCCAACAGGTTCAAGGCCTGATCAAGACATGTCACACAGCAGCAGAGTACCAGTCAGTACCTGTAGCCCTAAAGTAGAGGAGGACGTGTCTTCAGAGGCTTTAAAACCCCAGGCCTGGAGAGAAGACTGGATTTTTTTTTTTTTTTTGCCTCCTGAGTCCTCCCCTCTGTGAAGCAGAGGGTCCTTTTCTCTGTGTGTATGCTGAACACACTTGTTTTCTCACCCCCGAGAAATGCCTTTCTTAACCGCTAATTCTGATGACAGTTGTATGAGATTTATCTGTCGCTACCTGTTGTACTTAAGATTTTTCCTACCTTTTAATTCTGTGACTGGCAGAGAAAGCCCAACCCAGACCTTCAGACTGTATCCTTTCGAGGGTACCATCCATCATTGTGGAAAGTTGTGTATGTTGGTCATGTTGTGTTGACGATTGGGAGCAAGATGAATGTGGGCACTCAGCTCCTTCTCCTTTGTATAGTCTAGGCCCCAGTCTGGGATGGTGTTACCTACACTCAGGGTGCATTTCCCACAGTTAATCTGTTAATGGAAACCGTCTTACAGATACTCACAGAACTGTTTCTTAGGGGATTTGAAATCCGGTCAAGTTGAAAGTGAAGGTTAGCCATCACAGAGAGAGGTTGTAGTTCAGTCTTGGAACAGGGATGCAAGTGTCTGTCCAGCTGTGCCCACACCCACACTGCTGTCACTTGGGGAAACTGAGCCAGCACAACACCCAGGAGAGCATGAGGTGCATTAGGCTTTCTTCTCGGCGCTGCATCAAGGGAATCCATTTCTGCAGGAGGCCAGCGTCGCCTTTCCCAGGGTGTGTGGATCCTGAACCCTGTGGTGACTGTAAAGCTTGTGAGGCAGCTGAGTGCGTACGCAGGGATTTCTGCTTCTGAGTATGTGCCATTGCCTCGTAGACTTCCCTGGAGGCAATTTCGTTGTCCCTGCTCCTGCTTCCTTATACGAGTATTTTTATTTGCCAGTCACTGAAACAAATAACTTACCTTTTGATGGAACCGTTTGGGGAGTAAGCATATAAGGGATTTTGAGAAGGATTATACAGGAAAACATCAAAGGTTTCTATCCTCTGGCACCCCGGATTGAAACAATAAACTTGGAATAACTTAGTACCTTGTTGAGTATCAGAAAGTCAAGCTGATTTTTGGTAACTTCGTGGTGAAATTAATTGAGCATGTATTAGCTGCCTGTCTTGTTGCTATGGCAAAGTACCAGACAGAAGGAACCTAAGGGAGGGTTTGTGTGAGCTCACAGTGTGTGAGCTCACTCCAGGGAAGCCGAGGGCAGGGACCTGAGGCAGCCGGTCTCTGGAGTGAGGCGCAGAGAATGATGAGTGGTTATGCCCAGCTAGCAGTCTCCTTTTGGTTAAGTCCAGCCTCCAAGCCATAGAATGCCGCAGCCCACACTTCAGTAGGTCTTCTATCTCAGGTCACCTGTCTAGTAAGTTCCTCGCAGACATGCTGGGGGTTTGTTGCCATGGTGATTCTAAATGCCATCAGCTGATGAGGTCAACATCTCAGGCAGCACACACACACCCACACACACACACACAAGTAAAGAAGTGTTTGGCTGTTTGTTCTCCAGTGGAAGGATTTCTTTTCCACTCAGTTGTGAAGCAATGCTGTGAAGTTTTGAGGTCTGGAGCTCACTGCTTTCACAAATCCTCCAGCACACCTGTGAAGGAAAGCCACATTTGTCAGAGTGACAATCCATCTGCAGATGTGGCTTATTAATCCTCTGTTGTGCTGCTCCGGCTGCTCCCTAATTGGAAAATGTTCGTCTCCCGGGAGGTGGTGTCGTTTACTTTGTGTCAATGTACTACATACATGTCTGCCTCTCGGTTGTGACTTCTCCGAGGAAGTAAGCTCACACGAGCTGACTCCAGCCGCCATGACGGCTGCCTCACAGGCTCGTGTTTAACTGGCCAGGAAGAAGTAAGAGCAACCTTGTTGTCTCTCTCCGTGATTACCATAGCTGTTCCCATGCCGTCGTCTACCTTGGGTAGGATGTGGGGAATGAAATGAAAAACAAAGGTTGAGGGCCGAGGAGATTGCCCAGTGGTGAAAGCCCACAGCTCAGATCCCCAGAAACCCAACTAAATGGCAGGTGCTCACCTGTGACTCCAGCCTCAGAAGGTGTGGATGGGAAGTCCCCAGAGTAAGCTGGCCAACACGACCGACCGCCTCAGGGAGTAAGGTAGAAGAGCAACACAGGAAGATGCCCAAACTCAACCTGGAGCCTCCACATGCATGCACACAGCCCCCCCCACGCCCATACACACACACACACACACACACACACACACACACACACACACACACGCACCCAAGCACTCGCACACCCGCACACACATAGAGACAAGGCGGGAGGGACCATCAAATTTAAACACCCTGAATGCTTTTCTCGTCTGGTTGCTCTCATGTCAGTGGAGGCTGTTGGGAATGCCCAAGTTGTTACTGGAGCCATGCAGATACCACCGTTCTACTGTCTCCCCACCAATGCCCCAGAGTCACCAGCCACTGCCCCCAGGCACCAATCTCTTTCATCCACACCCCTGTCAACGATCTCACACCCTCCCTTTTCTGTTCTGCCTTTCCTGCTCTCTGTTCTGCATGTTGCCAGCTCAGCCGTTGTTTGGCAAGTACTAACCGTATTACGTGGGCCTGTGGAAAGTGTCCAGTGACTCTCAAATCCACAGGGAATAAAGGTGAAACATTCCATTGGCACAAGACCCAGGGGAAACAGCTCTGCCCCCTCCTCTCTCTTTGGAGAACTCGTCTAGGGTACCTCAGGCCGCCACTGCTGTAAAGTTACACTTCTCTACTCCCAGAACTAAGTCCTCCTCAACTTCACATCACCTCAGAAGTCACTCCTCAGAGACATCTAGGCCCTGCGGTGCCCACGGCTAACCCTGCATAGCACTTGCACCGTCAGAAGCTCTTTGTTCCAGGTGGTGGGTTTGTCTGTTGTTCATTCTGCATCACTGGTGCCTGCAGACTGGCCTCCTGGCTCGCCAGCACATCCGGATAGTTGGTGGACGCCATGAAGAAGGCACCCCTTTCTTCCTGGTATGTATGGCTTTGATTGGGCCACTTGGCCTCTTATATATACATCAGCTAGCAGAACATTGGGTTTTTCCTGAGGATACGTCAGAAAGTCAACGTGGCAGCCTGCAATGCCTTGCTTGGCCATGGGTAGAGTGAGCACAGACAGACAGCACTTCTTCCTGTTTTACAGGAAATCTTCAGAGGAACTGGACATGGACAAGGTGACTGCGGCAATGGTGCTAACCAGCTTGTCAACTAGCCCTTTGGTCCGAAGCCCTCCTGTGCGACCTAATGGTAAGCCAACCGAGGGAAAGTGCCCGTTAGCACCCAGAGCAAGGCCTCTCTCTGCCTAGGGATCGTCTTCCTCCCGAATGAAAAACTGTTTCGAATCAGGGGAAATGTAGGGAAATAGAGACCCTGGGCCATCGGCCTCCTCTTCCTCCTAAGACCCCAGCATTCTCATGTCCTCACCTAGGCAGCTCACATCTACTGAGCTCTGAGACGTGCTTGCTGCCTTCCCAGGACACATCTGTGCAGTACGGACGTTCCTTTCCCTAGGCAAATGGAGAGCAGTCTAATGAACTTGTTTTCCCAGCACAGTTTCTTTTTCATTGAGAGGTAGTTGGATGAGTGAACTCACTGAAGATCCAGCAGTTTGTAAAAGCATTATCACACTTCATAACCAAGAGAAGGATTTAGTCCACTCATGAATTCAGTATATATCAGATACCACCCAGGTGATTTGAATGTATCAGTAGAATATAAATAGTGCCCATACTCAGAGAGAGTACACAATCCCTTTCAGGAAGAAAAACTCTGTCAGTCATGGCCTCATTATCAGCTAGCATATTAATTGAGCAGTGACTTAGCTATCTGCTGAGTGTTCTACTTACTTTATCTCAGGGTATTTCTACCAGCAAGTGTACAAGATGCTATTATCACCATTTTACAGATAGGTAAACCAAGGCACGTGCGGACTAATTGGCTTTCAAATGGTAGAACTACATTTCTAGTTCCTGTCTTCCTGATTCCAGATCTGCCTTCCTAGTCGTGGTGTGATATCGCTTCACCTAATCTTCATGATGAGTTGGGAAAACGGACAGTGGGAGATGAAGTTGGACAGAGGAGAACAGGAGCTTTATTGTCACAGATCATGTATGCCTGGCCAGAAGTCCTTCTTCTGAGACTGTGAGAGAGCTGTTAAAGTGATCCACCCAGGTGGTTGAAAATTAGGATTAGAATACCAGGCTGCATACATGTTTGTATGTGTGTACACATGTGTTTTTAAATATAGCCGTATACATAGATGAACTTATGTATACTGCATAAGCACATGCTTTGAGATGACGTGATCATTCTTATTTGGTGCCTTGGCCTTTTGGGAGCCTCTTAGCAAATGGATACCCAGATTTGCCTTTCTTGCTAGGCAGCATTGCTGGAGGTAAAACTGGGGTACCCCCAAAACATTCTAGGAATGAGTTTGAATCCATAGAGAGAAAAAGATATTTTTTAATTAATCACTATTTTTACTATATGATTCTTTTTTTAATTGAGAACATTTCTCCTGTTCCTTTGTATTTAAAGGTTAAAATGAAAATAAACCTTTTCATACTTCAATACACACTTCTGTTAGCACAGCAATAGAGTTTGTCAGTGTTCATTGATGGTTTAAAAAACTACTACTTAGCTAGGCGTGATGGCAAATGCCTTTAATCTCAGCACTGAAGAGGCAAAAGCAGATGGATCTCTGTGAATTAATGAGGCCAGCCTGGCCCATGCAGAGAGACCTTGCTTCAAAATAAATAAATAGATAAATAAATACAATAAAATCATTTTAAAATAGCTATTCAACTACTGAATTTGAAGTCTATCATTTGGTTTACAAAAGGAAGCAAATTTTTAAGTAAGGGAAGCAATTTATCATAATAAAGTCATTAGTTTTTAGGGGAATAAAGTTGTTTTCCAGAATGACGCTGTATCAGTGAGTTTGGGGAACCTGTTGTGATCCTTTTCTGTGACTGAGAAGGATTTCTCTGTTAGGAGGTAGCTTTGCAAAGAGCTAAGAGCCCAGCTGGGCCCGGCTGCCTATTTGGCTCGTGCTGGCTTAAGATAAGGAAATGCTGCAGCCCCGGAAACACGGTGAGTGTTTCTGAAGGATCCATCTCGTGTTAGCTTGTCTTCCTGGCTGAGGAGTGAAGGAAGCATTCACAGACTGGTAAGCAGATACCCTGCTGACACTGACGTGAAGCGACATAACACACCGTGACGATGGCTCGTTCTGCTACAGACCGTGACAGCACATCCCTCAGCGTGAACTTCACTTTGCTGTAGGAGTCTGTGAGGAGGCGCTGCTGAAGGATGCTGTGCTGCATTCAGCGCTCCTGTTAGAGAGGCCCCTGCAGTCTGCTGTGCCTGAGCATCCATTCCTCACCCTCAGTCTGCAGGGGCGGAAATACTACACTGGCTTTGTGATGCTTAAAAAAAATAATAATAATTCTGCTAGTCTTACCATCATGAAATGGGCAACTGCTACTTCAGTTTAAAATTTGATGACTTTTACTAAAGTCTTTGTTTGATATAGTTGAGGAATTTGCTAGAAATCTATAACTAGGTAAGGGTAGTGATTTCTCTACGAATACTAGTCTACTCTTCATCTTTGCTTCATTAGTAATTACACAGACAGTAGTAGTATTTTTTAATGAAGCATTTTGGGATTTCCTCCCCCTCCCCCCACCCATTAGGGTTCTAATACATTCGCAATGCACATAAATATGGAAGAGGAATTATCCAGAAAGTAGAATTTATATAAATGCTAATAAGTTTGGGTGTCCTGAAAGAGAAAGGAAATCTACAGTGATTAAAAGCCATCCTCCTCAGATGCTAACAGGAAGAAATCTCTGCGTCGGACTTCTGCAGTTAAATTGAGCACCAGTCCAGTCAGTAGGTATTGCTAATAAATTCTGATGCAATTCAGCTCAACCTCAGAGATAAGAGCCGCTCACAGCAGAGGGCCTGCATGCTCTGGATGACCAATGGCCACTAGGGGACCAGGTCCTGACCTCGGCCGCCCAGGGTCACTTGCTAGTTAGAGAGCCGGTAGATGAACTTCCTGTGCCAGGGTCAAATGGGGACACTCTTTCCTCTGAGTGACAGACATAACGGTGTTTGAGACTGCAGGTGAGCTCCATTAAGTAGGGGGAATCGGAAGGCACGGTGCGAGCGCACAAGTGGGGGACTGATAAGTGTGAGGGAGCTAGTAAGAGGGGGTCGGAGGGCGGGGAGAGCTAGAATGAAGTGTAACGACACAGATGTGCGGGAATGCCATCACAAAACCCACTATTTTATACACTAAGTTTGAAAATTAAGTTTAAAAGGATAGAAGAGCAGTCAGAATATAAGACACTATTAGTTTTAATCAGCAGTGGGAAGTCGTTTTAGATGCCAGTCTAGAAATGGTCAGTTCTGATTGACAGAGTCTTAAGTCTTAATCTGATTTCTTAGACATACATCCCAGAAACCATAGTCACATGAGTGAAGCCTTTTTTAAAAAAGGAGGATGGAACCGGAGGGGGCAACTTGGTGGCCAGGTAGGGGGATACCACAGGCAGTTTAACACTCGGAAGCACGGCAGCCAGCAAACCAGAGGCCCCACAGCTGGTGAACAAGAAATAACCATTACTTCCTTGTTTTCGGTTAATCTCCACCAATCCCGAGGAAGGAGCGCTGTGCAGAAAACACACACACCAGAGAGCCCAGACAGCCCTGCTCGCTGTGGCTAAAACAACTGCTGAGAAGCTATGTGTGACTGGGCTGGGTGGGAACGTACAGCTTACAGCCGCTGTGGGTTACTGCATGCAACATGGAGGTGAGGACAGAGCTCCAACCCTTCCCCAGAGGCCCGCCCTCACCTGCTGTCCCTGTGCCCACAGAGGGCCTCAGCGGGTCCTGGAAGGAGGGTGCACCGTCCAGCAGTAGCAGCAGCGGCTATTGGAGCTGGAGTGTTCCCAGTGACCAGTCCAACCCTTCCACACCTTCACCACCGTTGTCCGCCGACAGCTTCAAGCCCTTCCGTAGCCCCGCGCCACCTGATGATGGCATCGACGAGGCGGAGGCCAGCAACCTGCTCTTCGATGAGCCCATTCCCAGGAAGAGAAAGGTGGGTGGTGCGCTGTACTCTGCACCCGAGGGACTGGTGCTTAGTCACTCATGAGAATGAGCAGACACACACACACACACACACACACACACACACACACTCGTGTTCTGCCTTAGTTGTCTCTGACATTGCCAGCTTCCCTGATTAAAGACAAAAATTGCTAGAGTACCCCTGCACATGCCCCATCTGGATGCACGTCCCATCCTGTGTATACATTGTCAAACAGCTCTGCCTTGTTTGAAAGCTAAAATACTGGACTGAGGCTTCCTGTGGCTAAATGCTCTTAAAATATAGCCAGTATTTTTTCTTTTTTCTGCTTCCATCAGCACAAAAGGCTTTGTTCAATTTTACACAACTAGATATGCAAAAGTTGACACATAAATGTGTATGCTTCCATCCTGAAAATTATGTTTACTAAACAAAAACGTAATGAAGAGCTAAATACTGGGCTTGGTAGTGTGACTGACCATACATCTATTTGGTCCTTACGAAAGTGCTATACAGAAATTGAGGTTCTGGGATATTTTTATTAAGAGCCACCATCCAAACCCATAGTCTTTTCGTTCTCTTCAGGAATCTTTGATTTATTATCATCATTTTCAGGGTTTGGATTTTTTTTAACATTTATTTACTTGTGTTGTGTGTGTTTGAGTGTTCATGTAGAGGTTACAGCACAGCTTGAGGGAGTTGGTTCTCCCCTTCTGCCGTGTGGGTTCTGGGGATTGCACGCAGATTTGGGAGCAAGTGCCTTTACCCACTGAGCCATTCTCGATGACCCTTCGCCCTCCATTTTATAGAAGCATTTTTATTTCCTAGGCGACAGCAACACTGCTCCTAAACCTAGAGAACATTTTAGCATCGTTTGACAATGTTGTGATACGGACATTATATGCTGGTTTTAAAATTGTATGTGGGTGTCATCATTCTTAATGATGACCCATAAACAAACTGAGGCCTTGAGGATGCATTGCAACCTTGTCCTCCCCTGAATGCGTTTGGAGAGAGAAATAAAAAGGTGGCATTGGTCCAGCACCCTCCCTGCCTCCCTCAGCATCACTCAGAGCATGCAGGGTGAGTAGGACAGCAGTTCTGTCCAGGTATGCCCCAAGGAATAGGGCCACTGTTACCCAGAGAGGAGGGCCTTTGTGCAGCGTCCTGCTTCCCTGGAGGAAGTGTCCTGTAGAGTCCGGTTTATGCAAGGGCACTCCATGAGACCCTGGGACTCACTTGATGAGTCAAGGAGTGCTAGCACTTGGATCCATGGATAGCTGCAGACAAGATTGACAGCTGTCTAGAGCTGAACTCTTGTTTGGCTGCCACTCCCAGGGTATCTGAGCAAGCAGTCCAGATTCATCAGTGTGGACAGTGCTGTGGCTAGATCTCGTAGAACAGTGGCCCTCCAATGCTTTCACAGTACATTAGTGATCACCCACCACAGACACATTTGTAATATAGAACCAGAAGTTGTGTTCTTCCCTTATGGTTAGGCTGTGTCAGTCTGGCTCAGACAGAGTCTACACACACCAGCAAAATTAGCAGTTGAGTCACCAAAGGAAAAGAGGAGAAAGCCTCATCACAAAGTGGGGGACCAGAGTTCACATCTTCAGAACTAATGTGAAGATGGACACAGTACTGTGCATCCATAATCCCAGTGCTCCGATAGCAAGATGGGAGACGGAGACAGGAGAGTCTCCGAAACCTCACAGGCCAGCTCCTCTGGTGTAGACAGCAGTAAACAAGAGACCCTGATGGGGTCTCAAACACGATGAGGGGCAAGGACTGACACCCAGGTTGTCCTCTGATCTCCACCACGGCATGCACACACCCATACACATGCAAATTAATCCGCTTATTTGAAGGGCACAGGCTTCCTTCACAGGCTAGGTGGTAGACATGAAGGGGTCAGTTGGAACTATGTTGATTCTTTCTTGGTGTTTTCTTCCTCCAGACTCAGCCTTGCCAGTGATGAGGGAACTGATAATCACTAATGTTTTACTGCCTTTGGCCTTTTGTACTCAAAATTACTTTGAGTAGTAAAAAATAGCAAGAAAACAGGACAGCTACTATTCATCTCTTTGTTTACTTTGATGAACTGGTATTTACTGAGCACCATCAAGCAAAATGCTGGACACCCTGGAAGCAGGGGACAGCTGCTTCACTCAGAGGTTGAGAGCTGGGTGGGCAGGGGTTGATGTGCAAAAAGGCTAGACTAATTTTGAGAGACAAAAGCTGTCTTCAAATGTTGTTGCGGGATGCAAGCACTGTCATTCGGTTCTTTGACATTTCAAACCATGTTTCAGAAGGTCTCTACAGAATTCATTGAACTTCCTGCAATGCCACTTCTATGTCACAGTCTCTCCTACCCTTTCTTTCCGGACTGAATGGCTTCAACAAAAATGGGCTCTTTTGTCATCAATAAATTGTGACCTTAAAATATCTATCAGCATTTACACATGTATCCAGGGAGTAGGTGCCAAGAAATGTACCTCCTGGGCATCACAGAAATCTCAGAATTTACCATAGAGGAGATGGGAACTCCAGATGTGTGTACTGATAACCAAGCTCAGCAATGCCATCTGGGACACAGGAAAAAGGAATGTTCTGTAGCACATCTGTGTATGAGCAGAAAACATAGTGAGGATGAAGAGTCACCCTCTGTGCTACAGTAACCTGTCTCCCTGCGAAGTCCAAGTATCTGTAATCTTTGGGGGTGAGAACTGACTACCAAGTGTCCAAGTTGTCAGACTGAAGAAATAATTACTTGGCCTGAGCACATCTGTTCTTGTTGATGGAGCTTCCTAAGTTCATCTTATTTTCCTACCTGTTCTTTTAGATTCTTAGTATCCATTTGAACCCTCGGTCTTTGCAATGGTCCCATATCCAGTGCAGGTTGTTTGAGGAATTTCTAGACAAGATTCTTCCAGTATGGGAGTTTTGGTTGACTGGTAGGCCGTGAGTCACTCTAATGAGAGATGAGCATCACTCTTTAACTAGCAAGACAGGAGAGCATATGCTGGATGTAGGGTCAGCATTGTCTTCTCGGGTTTTCATTCCAGCTCTGTACTTACATGTGAGTGTATGCTGTAGAGTGTATTTCTCACTGTGGCTTATCATTCAGAAAGTTTGGAAGCACCTGATCCATGTTAAAAAGAAATAATGTGATGCTGTGGGATGTTCTGTATAGCAAATGTGTTGCTCTGATTGGTCAATAAATAAAACACTGATTGGCCAGTGGCTAGGCAGGAAGTATAGGTGGGACTAACAGAGAGGAGAAAAGAAAGAACAAGAAGGCAGAAGGAGTCACTGCCAGCCGCCGCCATGACAAGCAGCATGTAAAGATGCCGGTAAGCCACGAGCTACGTGGCAAGGTATAGATTTATAGAAATGGATTAACTTAAGATATAAGGACAGTTAGCAAGAAGCCTGCCACGGCCATACAGTTTGTAAGCAATATGAGTCTCTGTGGCAGATGAGAGAGATTTGTCCTGACTGTGGGCCAGGCAGGAAAACTCTAGCTACAATGTGATGCACTGATAAATCCAAGTGCCATGATCAAAGTCCGATGAGCCACATTCCAGCCTTAGCACTATTGTTCCGAGAACCTCAGAAAGCCATCACCTTCTTGGTTGTAAACCTGCTAGTGTATATGTCACACCTCTTAAAGGACAGTTGTGAAGTTGTTAACTGTGATCCCATGTACTGGAACACGGGACTGTTTCAACAGACCCTGCATGAGCTACAAGCACAGCAGAAGCAGCCTTCACTGCACATAGGTATGGCTCGTAATTTTGGACACCGCTGATCTTTCTGACCTCCTGCAGACGCTCACTGCTAACTCTCGTGGACCCACTTATGGAAAGAAGTTCCAAGTATGAGTTGCCTTGCATAGACAATGCAGCATTTCATTCAGTCACACCCTAGATCTCGGATACAACCTTATTCCCATTTTGCAGAGGATGCTCGCTGAAATGTGTGTATTGCCCAAGGTTGCGTTGCTTATATCGTGGCAAAAGTACAGTGAGCTTAGCAGACATCATAAAGATGATGCTCTTGAGGCAAAATGAGCTGGAGCGTCCACTGATCCCTCGCAGCCCACAGAGGAGAATGGCACGGGGGCAGCATAGTCAGCCACCGCTGGACCAACTACATGGCCAGGTGTCAGCAAAGCGTTGAAGGTGCAGAAGGACACTGAGAGCAGAGAGGGACTCAGACCCTTTTCCTACCTGGAGCATCCATTCCTCAGCCACAGCAGTGAAAAGGTGAGAGAGACGCCAGGCTGTCCTGGCTCTTCAAGTCAGCTGGCCAGCTTTGGGAGGGCGCATTCTAGCAGACCTTTCCCCCTGGTTTCAGGTAGCCTCCAATGTGGAGGACTACAGAATGTGATTGGGACTTTGAAGAGGTTGTAGTTCCTGTCATGACCACAAGGTGATGCAATGACCCAAAGCATGGGCACTCTGGTGGCATGCCCATGAGAAAACCAATTCTATAGAAGGCTAAGAATTAACTCTCAGTTCCACAAGACCTCCTGGAAACCCCAAAGTGCTGCTGACTAAGGAAAAAGCCAGATTCCTGGTTCCACCAGATCTAGAGTCTGTGCATTCTGAAGTTGGGGTGTCACCTCTGAAGGTACCATGTTGATGGGACTGTTGTACGGATTATGTGAAAAGATGGGCAGAGCAATAAATGTAGCCACTAATACCGTGCTGTGGGTTCACCCTTGGATACCCTTGAGTGAGTGGGGAGCTTGAGAACCCTGGGTATGGAGAGAAGAGAGCACTTGCCTCCGTCCTGATCCTGTATTGATAGAGCCAGTGCCAAGTGGCTCAGGGTAACTGTGAGGCCCTCCCTCAGTCACCCAGTGCACCTTTGGGGTTGATGTGAGAAACCCTGAGCAGCACATTAACTGAGAGTAGCCCTGGCAGAAACTGGAAGTACATCAGGAGACCTGACTCAGGACTCCACATGCTGGACCATCAGCAGCACTTCAGAGACACAGATTCTGATTTCCATCACTTTCACTTG
>CABHPQ010156472.1:0-16858 GCA_902168405.1 Peromyscus aztecus | reverse complement strand
CATAAAAATCAGTAGCCCTCCTACATACAAATGATAAAAGTGCTGAGAAAGAAATCAGAGAAACATCACCCTTTACAATAGCCACAAATAATATAAAATACCTTGGGGTAACACTAACTAAGCAAGTGAAGGACCTTATGACAAGAAATATAAGTCTCTGAAGAAAGAAACTGAAGAAGATATCAGAAAATGGAAAGGTCTCCCATGCTCATGGATAGGTAGGATTAACATAATAAAAATGGCAATCTTACCAAAAGCAGTCTACAGATTCAATGCAATCCCCATCCTAATCCCAACACAATTCTTCACAGACCTCGAAAAAACAATACTCAATTTTAATTGCTTCTTAAACATTTGAGTTTCTTCTTTTGAGAATTCTTTATTTAGATCTGTATGCGTGTATTTATTTATTTTTTATTAAGAAAACTTTTTAATTCATTTTACACTCCAATCAAAGATCCCCCTCTTTCCTCCTCTTGCCTCTTCAGGATCCCCTCCCAACCCATCCCCCACTCCCTCCCACAAGAAGGCAAGGCCTCCCATGGGGAGGCACATTCAGTAGAGACAAGTCCAAGTTCCCCCTGCTTCAAGTTTGCATGATGTGTCATCATTGGTAATGGTCCCCCCAAAACCCACTTATGCACCAGAGATAGATTCTGATCCTACCGCCAGGGGGCCTCCCAAGCAGATCAAGCTACATAACTGTCTCACCATGTGAAGGGCCTAGTCCAGTCCCATGTAAGATCCACAGCCATTGATCCAACTTTCATGAGTTCCTTCTAGTTTGGTTTGGTCATCTCTGCATGTTTCCCCATCATGATCCTGATGCACTTGCTCATAGAATCCCTCTTCTCTCTCTTTGACTAGACTCCTGGAGCTCTGTCTAGTAATTGGCTGTGGATCACTGCATCTGCTTCCATCAGTCATTGGAGAGAAGTTCTGTGACGACAGTTAGGGTATTCACTGGTCTGATCTCTGGGGCAAGCCAGGTGAGTTCAGGCACCCTCTCCACTATTGCTAGTAGCCCAGACTGGAGTCATCCTTGGGGATTCCTGGCAACTTCCCTAGCACTGGGTTTTTCTCTATCCCCATGATGTCTCTCTGTCATGGCACCTCTTTCATTGCATTAACCCTCCCTCCCTGTTCCAGTTCAACCATCCTATTCCCTTATGCTCTATTCCCCTATTCCTATCCTCCACTACCTACCCCTTATCCCTAGTTTACTCATGGAGGTCTCATCTATTTCCCTTTCCCAGGGCGGTCCATGTGTGCTTCTTTGAGTCTTCCTTGTTAATTAGCTACTCTGGGTTTGTGAGTTGTTGCCTGATTACACTATGCTTTATATCTAGTACCCACTTATGAGTGGATGAACCTGGAAACAACCTAGATGCCCCTCAACTGAAGAATGGATTAAGAAAATGTGGTACATATACACAATGGAGTACTACTCAGCAGAGAAAAATAATGACATCATGAAATTTGCAGGCAAATGAATGGAACTAGTGAGGTAACCAAGACTCAGAAGCACAAACATCGTATGTATGCCAGTTTTTAACTGGGTTGTTTTCTTGATGCCCAGTTTATAGTTCTTTATATATTTTTGGATACTAGCCCTCTATCATATATGAAGTTGAAAAAAAAAACTTTTCTGAATCTGTAGTCTTCCAATTTGTCCAAAAGACATTGTCCTTTTCCATATAGAATCTTTTCTGTTTCATGAGGTCCCACTTTTTATGGTTGATCTGTGATAGCAATGTTCTATTCAGAAGTATTTTCCTGTTCCAAAGAGTTGAAGGCTATTCCTCACGTTCTGTTCTAACAGGTTCAGTATATCTTGTTTCATGTTAAGTCTTTGATCCATTTGGAATTGAGCTTTGTACAGGGTGATAATTATGGATTTATTATCATTCTTATAAATGTAAACATCCATTATTTAAGATATTTTTAAATTTCATGTATAATTTTAGAGTAAAATTTTAAAAGCTTCTATTTATCTTTCCATTTATTTCTTTATTAGTATAAACTATGTATATATTCTTTAGATTTTAATTAAATACTACAATTATTTTTTATTGTTCTATCTGTCCATTGAGAGCACTTTCATGTCACTGAAAGTGACCTTCACTGAAAGTGAAACCGGCCTTCCATCCCCTTGTTGTGTATCAAGTTTGGTGCACACATTTCTAGTGTTTGGAGTGTATTAAACCTGTCTTTATCCACCTCTCTTTCATACGCACTAGTACTAGAATAATACATTTTTCTATGTATCTTAATGCCATTATATCAGAGAATAACATTTATGTTTAAGATATAGGCAATGGATATTACATGCAAGCATATTTCAAGTAAAATAACATTATAGTAGATTGTGGAGGGTACACTAACCTTTGTAAACAAAATATCTATGATTGTTTGTAGAGTTAGGCATCTTGTGTGTATCTGTTTTAGATAATTATAGTAAAATCTGTCTAAAAATGGGTCACACAGTGTTTAATCAGCCTATTATTTCCAACATTCACTATCTATTCTTTTTTCATACTTGACTAGACTTCTGTATTGGCACACAGAAGGTCCCGAGGCATCTTTATGTATCAGAGCACGTACCTGTCACATGCAATGCCCTGGACTCCACTTCTAGAATTATAAAAATAAAACATCAAACACACTTGAACATATAGCACCTCCCTAGAGAACATAATAAAAAAGCTCTGTGTGAACTGCTTGAGTCCAGTTTTCAGCATGAGGATAGCTATGTTTTCCTTCTCATATAACAAAGAAGGAAAAAGAAATTCAAATTGCAAAATCAGCAAACTGTTTATATCAGTAATTAAAATTTCATCATGAGTGAGAAACAATCTTTTTAGAAAACATTTCTAATTCTGATGCAGAATTTGCTCTGACTTTTTGGATCTCAAAGGATGCTGTTAACTGGTGAGTTGGTAATTTGAGCATATGTGAATGATAAATTTTCCATAAATACTGTCTTCAGAGTAAATTAAAATTTTCCTTTAAGAAATAATGTTTGCCCAAAAATTTTGCTCAACAGTTGAGTTTGAAATGCTTAGAAGTAAATTGGTTCTATAGAGGTTATAATGGATCTTGTTTTCAAAAAAACAATATATTGGTGTCTAAAATGCTTTCTATGTAGAGTGAACAGATCCTATAATTTGAATTTGGTGGTTTGATAGTTGACTCCTAGTTATTCAATTTGTTTTTTCTCATATATAATCTTGTAAAATATCAGTATCACTATTTGTGCTACAGTCTTCAAGTCAGAAATTGCCAGGAAATAATTTAATCAGTTTCATGACTAATGTCCTGAGAAGGGAATAGACGTGATTATAAAGCAAAATAACATTTAAAATAAGAATAAGACATAAGTGAGTAAACCATTTCATTACCTTATATTGTGCCTAAACATGTAATATTGTGTTAATAACTTTTGTAGGAAGAATACTTAAAGACCATTCATTCTAGTTCCTTAATTTTATGGACTAAGAATGTTAAGTACTGAATATAAAAAGTGACATTATTAGGACTTGACCTCAAATTTCTCCTCTCATCCCTTATTTTTCTCACATAACCAATATCTTAGAATATAATATCACTAATCATTCTTGGAAGGTAACAGATACTGCTAACCTACAGCCTAGTAAGAACTATGCACCTGCAACCTTCCAGGGCTCATTATGGATCTTAGAACTGATTCAGTTCATGATATGTGAACAAACTTTAAATTAGCTTATAGTCTCACTTTTTAATTGAAGGTTTTCTATTTAAAATAATTGGCTTTGAAGCAAATATCAAAATGTATCTGTTTCTTGACTTATTCAAACAGATGTACAAAATTCAAAGTTTGGCAATGCAAAATGAATGTTCAATTTATCTCTACTTTTTCTTGACTTTGGACAGGACTTACATAGAGGTGGTGATGAATTCAGGATCTGTGGTCAGAAAACTCTCTTTTCAAGATGTGGTTGGCTATATGTGGGTTGTGTTACCATGCATAAGTATCTTCCTGGATAAGGTTATAGCTATTTTTATTTACCTTTCTAAGTGGCACATCAATACTGTTGCAAAGCTGTCATTCCAAAAAAAAAACATTTTAATAAGTCTATTTTGACCTATTATGAAAGTTGAAACTCAGAACAAATCTCTAACAATAAAGTAAGATGTATATCTTTCTTTTAACTTTAAAGTGCTTTTTTAAAAGCAAATAATTTATTTTTAAGTTTAAATTCACAAGGATAATATATGAAGTCAGCTCCTGATTTACCATGTATAACCAAGGAGTTATCTAAACTATAAAGGGTAATTAAATACTTACCAGTAATATTTTAAAACACCAATACAGTGGCAATTAAACTCGATATTTCTATGTTCATGAAGAGACTGAATCAAAGTGAAAAAAGAGGCCAGGATTTTGAAGGATAACAAAGAGGGGCATAGAGAAGGGTTTGAAGAGAGGAAGGGAAGGAGAGAATGTTGTAATTATATTCTAATCTCAAACTAATAATAACTAAAAATTTCATATAAAAAGAAACCAAATTCCAGGGAGAAAGTTAAACAACAACTGAAGCCTTCTGAGTCAAGAAAACTCAAGATTCCAGCAATATATGCTAATAAATTCTTAACAAATGAATGAAAAGCAATTGTTCGACTGTTCCTGAGAATTCTAAAAGCATTAATAATATATGTAACTTATATACATATACATATATGTGTGTGTGTGTTTATGTGTGAAATCTTTATGTGATTTACAGATGTACAAAAGTATAGTTTAGGCATATATATATTAAAACGTATATTGTGTGATTTTGCTTGTGAAAATTTATATTAGTAACCTAATTTAAGAATAATTAAAAAATATATTTTGTATAGTGGCAAAATTATACTATTATCTGCTTTGAAGAAAGATTAGAACTTACTTCTAAAAATCTTATACCTTTAGTCTAATTCTGATTCTTGAATTTTCACTATGGAAATGATAGTCTTCATTTCAGTATCCTAAAAAGCAAGGACTCAATTGTATTTTTGTAGATTTTGTCTCATATTAATTTCTTGGCATTCTCATCTTACTGGTCTTATGCTTATATATCACATCTTTAAATTTTGTGTTTTTATGTTGTTTGTGTGTGGGGGGGGGTTGTGTTTCTTTTTTTTCTTCATTTTTAAAATCTGGTTTCTTTTGGGTTTTTGTTTGTTTGTTTTTTTGTTTTGCCTGTTTGTCTGTTTGTTCTCTAAAGAGAGAAAAAAGGAATGGAATTGTATGGGTGGAAAGATGACAATAATCTGGGAGAAGCTGGAGGAGGACAAACCATGTAAAACTTTATTTTCAATAAAGAAGCAACTGTTTTTTAATGTGGATGTCAGTATTAATTAATAGTATATCAAATAGTAGAAGGAATTTAAATAGCATTTCATTGAAAATCTGAATATGAGATTGTAGCGGAAAATGTAGATAAGAGGTAACCTTTTGAGAATATTTGGTAAGAATTAATTTTAAGATGTTTCATTTAGAAGTATTAAAAATGAAATGTACAAACTGTTAATGAGCCAGTCTTGTCCATGATTCAAACAGCCTAGTCCTAGGTCTAGGAACTATCTTCTACAATTTTCATAGTTCATGTAGCCAAATCTTTCAAGTTTTTATGATTTTTAATGACTGATAGTGAGAATCACAATAATGATACATTTCTGTGGGTTAAAATTAAACTCACCCTTTGTGAGGGAAGACAGTTGGGAAGTTGACTTCAAGACACTAGGCTCAAAATAGGTTAACATCTCAAATGCTATTGTATTTTTCAGAGTTAAGTGTACCAAGTTGTTCTTCCTAATACTTCAATAATAATATCTATGTAAAAGTCTGTATTTTTTTACAAATAAGTTCACTCTATTACTCCGTGAATTCTATAAGCCTTTTATAGAGCTGTTTATATTTTATATTCTATTGAGAATCACGTGAAGTTGTAATGCAAAGGCACATTATAGAAGAATAAAAAGAACACAGCCTACATTGAGACATCTTTCTCTGTTAACCACAGTTATTTGTGATTTTCACTGTCTAGAGAGTATATGGATTTGGACAAAGGATTACATTGGACAATTATAGAACATAAATCTCAATTTGATTTAAGATTTATTTGAAACCATCTTATATTTTCACAGAATCCTGAAAACTATTGCAACTGAACACAAGATTGTTATCATCTGCTTTATTTAGCTGAAGTAGATTAAGCCTAGTTAGCACAGCAGAAAAGGGGCCCAGGCAGTAGGATCAGAATCTATTCCAGGTGCACGAGCTGGCTTTTTGGAGCTCATTACTTATGGTGGGACACCTGTCACAGCCTTGATGCAAGATAAGGGGCTTGGACCAGCCTCAGCTGAATGTACCAGGCTTTGCTGACTCCCCATGGGAGGCCTTATGTTTTCAGAGGAGGGGATGGGTGATGGTTTGCAGAGAAGGCTGGGAGGGAGCACGAAGAGGGAAGAGAGGGGGATCTGTGGTTGGTATGTTAAATGAATAAAAAATTCTTAATAAAGAAAACATGGAAAAAATAATATGGTCAAGAAACTGTTAGATGACACTTCTAAACATAAACTCCTCAATTATGTCATTTCAGGTGACTTGCCTTTTCTGTCTACACTGAACCATGGATAGAGGAAGCAGTAACATCACAGTTTTTATTCTATTGGGGCTTTCCCAAAATAAGAACACTGAAGTCCTCTGCTTTGTATTCTTTTTATTTTGCTACCTGGCTATTTGGATGGGCAATGCACTCATAATGGTTTCTATCACATGCAGTCAGCTCATTGAGCAACCCATGTACTTCTTTCTCAACTACCTCTCACTTTCTGACCTCTGCTACACATCCACAGTGACCCCTAAATTAATGACTGACTTACTGGCAGAAAGGAAAATAATTTCCTATAATAATTGCATGATACAACTCTTTACAACTCATTTATTTGGAGGAATCGAAATCTTTATTCTCACAGGGATGGCCTATGACCGATATGTGGCCATTTGCAAGCCACTGCATTACACCATAATCATGAGCAGGCATAGGTGTAACATGATCATCATGGCTTGTTGCACTGGCGGATTTGTGCACTCAGCCAGTCAGCTTCTTCTCACTGTCTTCTTACCATTTTGTGGCCCAAATGAGATAGATCACTATTTCTGTGATGTGTACCCTTTGTTGAAATTGGCCTGTTCCAACACACACGTAATAGGTCTCTTAGTCATTGCTAACTCTGGCTTAATTGCGTTAGTGACCTTTGTTGTTTTAATGCTGTCTTATTTTTTCATACTGTATACCATAAGGGAATACTCTATGGAGAGCCGAAAGAAAGCTCTGTCTACTTGCAGTTCCCACTTAACTGTTGTAGTCCTGTTTTTTGGACCTGCTCTATTCATTTACATCAGACCAGCTACCACCTTCCCAGAAGATAAAGTGTTTGCTCTTTTCTACACCATAATAGCTCCCATGTTCAACCCTCTGATCTATACCCTGAGAAACACAGAGATGAAGAATGCCCTACAGAAAGTCTGGGGTCATCAAGTGTTTCTGAAAGGAAGGTAAATTTCTGCGCTATGTCTGTTTTCCATGACTGGTTCCAGCAGTCAATGCATGTAAGATCTATTGTCATTTTCTTATTCTATGGGAAGATAAATGGACAGATAGCACATCTGCTCTCTTGAATTATGTTTCTCCATGGATCCTTCATCAATAAACTGGGTATTATCTCACATAAACCTTCTTGTACATTACTTCATCATTAGGACTATATTCTGGCAATGAAATAAGCTTTGTTTAAAAGCAATATATATTTTTTCTAACTTTTAAAGAATTTCATACAATGTATCTTGACACTATCTACATTTCCCTCAAGTTCATCCCAGATCCAGTCCCTTGCCTCCCTCCCCATTTTATGTTCTTGTTTGTTTGTTTTAAGAAGAAACTTTCTCACATTGTCCTAGTCCTCTGGCTCTTATTATCTTTGCACACCATGTTTGTGATGTTCCCTGAGATTTAACTGTTGGGGTTGTGCTGTAAATAGATTAGCTGGGAGCAGGGACTCCAAGGTCTGCTGGTGTCTATAATTTCACCACTTATGCTTTCTGTAATGATCTCTGTCTGCTGCAAAAAGAAGCATCCTTGAGGGGTGGGAGATACACTATCTGTGGATATAATGATAAGTATTTTAGAATTCAGGGAGAAATTTTACTGATTTATTAGATCAGTAGTAGTAGGCTCTCATCTAAGTTCCATAGCCTCACGGTCCATGGATGGTTGTCTAAGTTAACGGTGTAAATGGATTCTGATCGTGTGGACCTTAAGTCCAACTAGGTTCAATTCCCCTGGATACAAGTGCCATTACAGCAGCTTTTGGATTATTCTGTCATGCTGTTAATTTTTGTGGTTTGTAGACATTACAGAAGAATAGGACTGTTTATTGCTATTCACTGTTACTAGAATGTATGGCTTCTCCTGACACTATAAGAGTTAGTCCTGAGTGAGGAGGTTACCAGGTCAGATATAGATCAGTTTCTTCAAATCCTGTGTCTAAAGTGTGTGGTGTCCTAAGAAATTGAGTTTTATCGTCTTTTTCTGAAAGACACCAATAATCATAGCAGTAGTGTATATTGTCTGGGGTTTTTGGGACCCTGACCAGAAACTCAAATGGAGGATTCCAATTCCTGATACTTGGGTTTTTATAAGAAAGTCTATAGTTAGGGGGAGCATTCTCATCCCAGCTGACATACCTTCATTCATCATATACATATATAGAGATAGCTAGCTAGATAGATAGATAGCTAGCTAGCTAGCTAGCTAGATAGATAGATATCCATAAACATAGCCATCATAAAGGTTTTACATAACATTTTATTAAAATGAGTTAAATGTAGTTGAATTATTCCTGGTCCCACCCAGCTCCCATGACCCTGCATTCCTGTAGCTGCTCAGATACAAATGAACACACAGAGGCTTATATTAATTACAAACTCTAAGGCCTAATGGCTCAGGCTTCTCACTAGCTAGCTCTTTCATTTTAAATTAACCCATTTCTAAAAATCTATTTTTTTTGCCACATGGCTTGTGGCTTACTGGTAATTTGCATCTTGCTTCTTCTGGCTGCAGCTAGCAGTGTCTCCCTGTTTTCCCTTGTTGAAATATCCCACTTAACCTTATTCTGCCTCACCATTGGACAAAGAGCTTTATTTATCAATCAATCAGAGCAACACATATTCACAGCATACAGAATGACATCACCTGTCCTTTCCCCTTTTCTTTCCATTCAAAAAAATGTTTTAACTTTAACATAGTAAAATTACATATAACAAAACAGTTATCAAATGAGAGTTATATAGTATCTAGTCTATTTGTATTTGACAAAATTGAAGAAGATATCCTATCTATCCTATATTTGTAAGTCTAAGGTTTCATATCTATCTTACCACTTATCATAACCAAGGAAAACCATAATTATAATTATCTAGTCTTTCACTACATCAAAGACTCTGGAAGGATATAATATTACCTAAGTAAACAGGAAGAATATTGTAAGCAATTTCCAAAATCTTGAATGACAGAGACAGCTGGCTACCTGGACAGTCATCCAAAGTTCCTCTGCAGTGTTAGGGCATCCATTCTTCAGCCTACAGGCCTAGAGTCTCTCAGTCACTTCTCTCTGTGTTCTGTAGAATGTCTGGCAGTTTCTTCTGAAAAGCAGGTTCCTGAAGGACCATCTTACCTCGCAAAGCTCAGTGATCATCTTCCTATGGGTCCTGCATGTCCACTTATACAACATACTGTCAAGCTGTGGATATAAGGGCACTTTTATGCCCAGTGGCTAACTTTTGCCTCAAAGAAAGCAAACTCCGCAATGAGTTTCTTCAATGACCATTATCTTCTCTGAAGTAGATTGGTGCTGCCAGGAGCAGACATGTCTCATTGTCCAGAAAAGTCTAAGTTTTTAAAACATTTTAAATACCATATTCTGTAGGTCTTTGAAGTGTTGAAGATTATCTACCTAATTGAATTATATCTATGCATACCTAGAAAACTTAACATGACTAAAAGTTTGACTATCATAAAAGACTAATTATTAATCTGTATTTCTTAATTATCCATTACTATTTAAATGAGCTGCACAAACATAATACCTTAAACAAGAGTAGAAATATACATAGAGTATAACAAATTTAACTTTTAATTTGTAATAAACTAAAATCTATAGCAATGTGAAACATTTTAAAAAAGTTATTGCTCTTTAAAAGTAGATTCAATAATCTATCCTTTTATCTTATCATATCTATATCCTTTATTTGTATATCATATCCCCCTTTCTTCTTTTAGAAAGATATTGACTATGACCAATAACAATTTGTAACCAACAACCTAAACAAAGACAAACATCCATAATCTATTTTTTTGGGCATGTGTGTGTAGTTTTCTAGGCTACATCCTGCTAATACTGAACGGTGATAGTCTTATGGGGGTCCTGAGACAATTTGAGATAATAGTCAAGTTTGGGAAGACCAGCTATAACCTTTGTTGATAGGTACCATCTATTAAGGTTCAGGAGGTCTGGCTTGATCAAATCTGATCCATCTTAACCTGGAACAAATCCATAGCCTCTTGCTTCCTGTGGATACAAAAGCAGAGCCTCCTTTCCAAAGCAACATATTTTTGGATCCAAATTTTGAAGTCAATGTAACTTTAAAATATAGTCATCAGTTTAACTCAGCAGTCTTTACAAGTAAATGTCTTTCTGCAGTTAAAAATCTCAAAGACAATATAATACAGACTCTGTGTGATTTTCCATCTTTATGTAGCTTTTTAAAAAATTACTTTTAAAACTTTTTATTTTTTAAAACTATCTATTTCTTTATATGACTGTCTATATTTCTTTTCCTCTCTCCTTCAAGCCTCCGTACATTTTTACACACATTGTGAACTGTTTAGGGTTTATCCATCTGCATTTGTCTTATTGTGATTTTATTGCTTTACACTGCAGTGTTACTAGAACTGAAATGGCAGCTTTGGCTGCTGACTCCTCCCACTTCAGCTTCCCAACATGGCAGAACTACATTTCCCACCAGCTCTCGGGGAACCATGCTCATTGGTGACTCTGTGAAGCAGTATGTCTATGCTTCCATCCAGCAGTGTGTAGTCCAAAAATCTCTTCCTTTTTTTTTTTCTAGCAAAAACTAAATCCACCACACTGTGCTGCATGGCTCACAGACACCACTGTGTAGAGTGGCAGGAATCTGCCATGCTGAACTCAAGCCCATATGGTGTAAACAGGCCATACTGTAGCTCAAGCCTGCAGGCTGTAGCTTCTCTGTATCACAGCTTTCCTAGGAGACATAACCAGGAAGCTGCTCTTGGCTCCATTTTAGATTTTTTTTTTTGGTTTTGGGAGACAGGGTTTCTCTGTGTAGCTTTGTGCCTTTCCTGGAACTCGCTTGGGAAATCAGGCTGGCCTCGAACTCACAGAGATCCACCTGCCTCTGCCTCCCGGGTGCTGGGATTAAAGGCGTGTGCCACCACCGCCCAGCTAGAATTGTTTTTTTAAAGCTGTCTAGGTTTGAAGTGGAAATTTTTGTCCTAGTTAAAGACATATTATTCATGTTATATCATTTTGCAAAGATGAATAAAATGCTACTGTGCTGATTAGTTTTGAAAACTTGTTCTAAACTGGTCACCTGGAGAGAGAGAGAGTCTCAGTTGAGAAATTACCTGTAGCACACTGTCCTGTAAGCATGTCAATGAAACATTTTCTTGATTAGTGATTGATAAGAGAGCATCTTGCTCACTCAGAGTAGTGCCATCCTTAGGCAGGTGGCCATGGGTTCTACATGAAAGAGCTTCACAAGCCATGGAAAACAAGCCAGTAAGCAGTACCTCTCCATGGTCTCTGCTTCAGTTTATGTCTGTACTTTCTGATTGAGTTCATCCCTGGTATCCCTCAGTGATGGCCTCTAAACTGTAAGACATAATAAACCCTATTTCCAAGGCTGGTTTTGGTCATGATGTCTTATCACAGCAACACAAAGCAAACAAGGATAGCAACCTTTGAATTTTAAAAGCTATTATAAACAGTAAAGCCATAGAATACTGTGCATAAAGACTCATGTACTGCTTATGAATTTATATACACAGCATTTTTATGTAACCAACAACTAAGTTAAGAAGCAGGTGTTAGCATTCAATAAGAAGCTGACTGAGCTTCATTTGTACAAGAAGCAAAGCTATGAGTTTCCAGCCAGCTTGTCTCCTAGGCTCAGGAGTGGGGTGGGGGTGGTGGAGCGTAAGTAACCTAGAAGTTCAGCAGGTTTGGAAATATTTGGGCATGCAAGAATTTCATAGTAGAAGACAGCTGAAATTATTAAAGGCTGGATAGTACCAAACATTCATAATAAATGGCTTGTCTTTGACAGACCCTTGGCCAGTCAAAGTATAGCTTTCACACACAGCTGAATCTCTAAATATTCTTGCGGCTGACAAGAGATAATCATGTTATAATCCACAGACCCTGAGAGACTAGGTAACAAGGAGTGTTCATGGGGGATGCCTGGATTTCCCTGGGAAGGGGAAATAGAAGACATTTCATGATTGGACTGTGGCAGGTGGGGATGAGAACATGAGTGATCAGGTTGTGGGGGCAGAGGAGAAGAGCACTGAAAGAGACTACTAAAAAGGGAGGTCATTTCAAAATCAGGGAAAAACCTAATGCAAGAAAATCTCCCAGGAATCTACAAAGATGACTCCAGCTAAGATTCCTAGCAATAGTTGATACAAATCCTGAACTGGCCATCTCTTGTAACCAGGCAGCACTTCAAAAGGGGGGATTGGGACACCAACCCAGCCACACAACATTTGACCTACAGTCTGTCCAGCCTATGGGAAGTTCTGGGGTAAGGGTGTCCTAGAGATTGAGGGGGTACCTAATCAATGACTGGTCTAGCCTAAAACCCATGTCACAAATAAACACACAGCTGGGCTGTGGTGGCGCATGACTTTAATCCCAGCACTCGGGAGGCAGAGGCAGGCGGATCACTGTGAGTTCGAGGCCAGCCTGGGCTACCAAGTGAGTTCCAGGAAAGGCACAATGCTACACAGAGAAACTCTGTCTCAAAAAAAATGAAAAATAAAATAAATAAAAAAAATAAACACACACCTGAAACTGCCTGAAGACCTGAGTCTGTAGCTGAAAGTTTTCCTGTGTCCTGCCCAGTCTGTAGCCACTCAGACCCAAGTAAACACACAGACGCTTATATTAAAGAAAAGTGCCCAGCCATTAGCTCAGGCCTACTAGCTCTTACACTTAAACTCAGCCCATTTCTGTTAATATCTATATGTTGCCACATGATTCATGGCTTTACCTGTGTGCCATCACATGCTGCCCCCTGGGTAGCAGCTGGCATTTCCTGACTCAGCCGTCCTCTTCCCAGAATTCTCCTTGTCTGATTATCCCGCCTATACTTCCTACCTGGCTACTGGACAATCACCATTTTATTAAACCAGTGTACAAAAGTATTATTCCATAGCAAGGACCCACAGGCTGGATGACACAGAGACCTAAGATACAAACAAACACAACTGGAGGAAAAAAATACCAATGTGATAATACCTAATGATATTCTGCTGTACTCATAGATTGATGCTTAGCCCCATTTTCATCAGAGCAACTTCATCCAGCAATTGATGGAAACAGATGAAGAACCTCAGGCAAACATTAGGCTGAGCACTGGAGAATCCTGCAGAAGAGGAAGGATTGTAAGAGCCAGTCAAGGACACCACCAGAAAACTCACAGAATCAACTAATCTGGGCTCATAGGGGCTCACAGAGACTGAACTGACAATGAGGGAGCCTGCATGGGACTGGCCTAGGCATTCTGCATACACTTTACAGTAGTGTAGAGTGGTTACAGTTTTAGGTTCCAGTGCAAGAGAACTGAAAATTTATGTGCATATGAATTGCACAAAAATGTTCACAGAAGTATTGTTCATAATAGTCATAAGCTGGTAATATAAATATCCAAATACCCACAAGGGAATGACTACAGAGTAGCATATCTCTTGTTACTAAATAAGAACAAGTCACCAATAATGCAACCGCATGGTAAACTTCCAAACATTATGTTACAAGAATAAAACAGACACATAAAATTATATCATTTTTGTTCCAGAAGTAAAGCTCTTTCCTAGTTACCACCTGTGATATGGATATTTTGCATGTGAACCAAAGAGAAAATTAAGCTGTCATTGAGGGTCCCCACAATTCTGACAAAAGCTGGCTTTTTTTTTTTAAAAGCTGGCTTTTTTATTTTGTACTTTTTTATTCTCTGTATTATTTTTATTTTCTGTCAATCACTTTTTAATGGAGCTTGGGTACTGTTGGACACTTAGCTGTCTGTGGGTATATACACCCATAAGTTTTCCAGTGAATTAGTTTGTTGCAGTTCAGTTCTGCTCCAAATCTGTCTTCTGTCTCCAGTCTTCTTTATTTCTTTTGTTTGTTTGTTCTTTTAAATCAGAGTCAGGGTCTTACTATGTAGCTATAGCTGGCCTGGAACTCTCTAGGTAGACCAGGATGGCCTTGAACTCATAGAGAACGTTATGACTCTGCCTCCCAAGTGCTAGGATTAAAGGTGTATTATCTTGTTTGGCCAAGTACTTTAAGAGTGACTATTTCTCTACTTACTTTTCTTTATATATAGCCTTTTCAGTTTGTTAGAAGTAGAGCAATTCAAAATTAAACAATGAGATAAATTGGGTAATATAATAAACATATTATTTAATATATATCAATGTATATTAATTCAAGTAATAAAGTTATAATCAAAATACTACTTTTTTGCTAATTTTTTTCTGGATTATGGCTATGATCTGAGCATTGATTAACCTTTAACTTTAAAATAGTAACTTAGTTATAAATCTAACTGACACTAGAATTTAAAGTGCTTTTTAGGTTTGCAATTTTATTTTGACAATGGAGTAAGACTCTGGGAATACATTCTCCCCAAGGTCATTATAGGTTTTCTTCCTCTCCTTAACTAGACTACCTAAGAAGTAGAAGAAGGAGCATTTTTTTATAAAAGGCACAATGCCCAGGCATTTTGGTAAATGAGAATATCTAGAACAAGGTAGATTAAGTTCTGTCATCCTGTGTTTAGGAGAACAAGGATTCCCTGATATTCATTATTTATAATTACTTAGGATTACTACACTATCTAAGGAGAAGATTAAAAAAAAATGTGAGTCCAAGCCCATTTAAAAATTATCAACAAGAGGTTTGTCTTTCTTCTCAAACTAAGGACATGATGTTTGTGGAAGGAGGTGGGTTGTCAACTTTTTTGCATTTATAATATAATTTAAATACCCTGTATTTTTAAGACAAGGAAGTATGAGATTATAATGACAATGTTAACAGAATGACATATCTGTATGTATGGTGCCTTAGAGATAGTGAATTATAACTGGTAATAAGAAAATGCTAGTCATTGGAATGAACATCAAGTCTGAAATGTTGAAAAAAGGAGAAGGAGACTTTTAGATGCACATTGTCTTAGAGAAAGAGTGATTCCCCTCCGCCTCAGTGCTTTAGACAGTACAGGAACAGTATCAAGTTTGTGTGTAAGTATCTGTCTGTTCTAGATAAACAAATCAACAAACACAGTAATAGTTACTCTAAACTTCTGAAATAGGAGCTCATTAGTTTTGAATAATTTCTATTTTTAAAATCAGTAAGATGCCAAAAGAATCACAGTTCATAAAACCTTCGGATTGAACTTGATTCCAAATCTGATTAGACAACCACTGTTCTCTTGTCCACTTTCCCCTTTTATCTGCAATACACAAAAGGAGACAGATGTATAGTGATTTTTCTACAACTCTAGGACAAACACCTGAACACTCACAGCACACATGGCTTCCCAAAATCTCTTGGTTGGCCTGCTCTTTCTGCAAAAGACAGCTGAAACTGCAGCATTCTGCGGCTGAAAGAATTAAACATAGTGGACCTTGAGAGATGCGATCCCAAAAGGACAGCTTACCACCACAGGGATCACTTATGTCGGTGCGTTGATTTGAGAAAGGATCTTGAAACCTCTATTAATCACAGCTTATCCACATTTGCTTTCCCATATCAATGATGCCCGTTAGAATGCCTGTAACTCTACTGCTAAAGATATTTCTATTGAAATCAAATTTGTCCTCGCCAGAGAATCATTCCAGCCCAATTGAATGAAACAGGATATATGAGGATGCATGAAGAAAAGCTGATGTTAAAGTGCAGAGCATTTCCTCTTTTGTTTTGGTTTTGTTTTTCTCTTTGTTTCATATAGGCATTTAAATATCAAGTTAAGGAAATTATGGAGAAATCCTGGAGTGCACCCTATTGTAGCTGAAGAAATTATCTGGGATCTTGATAAAGCTGGCAGAGCTGGTTCATCTACAGAAGAGTCTTCTATTATCATTAATTATTATCATATTGATGCATATTCTGTTATCTTTGCCTCTTCAGGATTTTGTGGATATTCTATGCTTATGCAAGTGATATAATTTCATTGCAGAAGTGACAATTTATGACAAATAATAATACCTTAAAAGTTTATTATATCACAAATAAACTAAGGGAGGTCTGTTAAAGTTAACTGATTCATTTGGCTTAAAGTGGGATTATTACAAGATCAAATATGTCTAATTTAAGACTCTTTCTATAATACTACATAGTGATATTGAACTCCTGAGGTCAGATGAGAGGCCATAATTTCACTTCAAGATGACCCAATTTTTAGGGGAAGGGAAGCCTGCAGAAGTCACTGGGGCTGTGCTACTTGTGA